>JBBPBX010009581.1:1686-59796 GCA_038048925.1 Garcialebias charrua | reverse complement strand
TCAACAGCTAATTGAAAATATGAACAGATTGACCTTCTTGAAGAGTTATTTTTAAAGACTGAAAGTGTGCAGGAGGACACAGAAAACAGCTTAATTCAAAAGAGAAGTCAGGGCAGCAGGAGGCAGGATAAAGAGCAGTCAAACGTCGCCACCTACAGGAGGTTGAAACAAGGTGCAGAAACCCAAGACTGAGGAGGAGGAAGGTGGAGGAAAGCAGTATATATCAATCAACCACAGAGCAAAAGCTTATTTGGATATTTTAAGAGGTTTTATTTAGAAATCAGCCACAAAGCAAGAAGCTTATTTGGAAACTATAAGGGGTCAACAATTCATCAATTAGACACACAAGAGTTCTAGAGAGATGTGAGACAATCTTTGATGGAGGTTAAGTGAATTGTATATTTGGCATAAATTTTTTGTTTGGGAAAATATTTTGTGTTGGATTTTAAAGTGGAGTTAAGAAAAGACCCGTTGTGCAGACCAGACCCGGCGAAATGTGTCTTGTTGGAGACAAATGGCAAATGATAGCTTTTGAATTTTGGTTTAACAATATATGGGTCAGATTTATTTGTTTTTTCTTTCACAGCCTGACAGCACACAGTGCGTGGAGAGCATCAGACAGACAGACCTCTTTTGATACAGAACACATAATTGTAATTTACCATGAGTTAGGATTCAAGCAAAATGCACGAAACTTTTCGTTTGTCAGGAGATTGGGGAAACAGTGATGGCTCCATTTGATTTGAATGCATAAAGTTGACGTCTACATGGTTCATTTTGACTCTGGGAGCGACAGCTGCCAGGAAGTGAGGGCAAGACCTCTCACTCATGAATGGACACAACACAAAGACAGTTGAAGGACAAAGCAAAGAACTGTCATTCAAACACCAGAATGTCCACGAACTTCCTCAGCCAGAGTTCAAGGCAGCGACCTGAACAAAAGAACAGTCCAGGACACATACAGATGTCAAAGTCAGCAAACATAACGTGAAATCAAGTGAAGTCAGGACTTGGGGCATCCTGCAGAGAAAGCCACCAGGAAGAAGTGGCGGGACATGGAAGCTGACCTCAGCTGGACAATGGACAAGCTCACACGACCAGAGCATGAGCATGTGGAACAGCTGTCAGGAGTCACTCATTCCAGCAACCCGTGAAGGCGTCGGCCTCCCATTTGAATCGGTGAGGGTCACACTGGGGGCCTCAGTCTCAGGGTCCAAACGTAAAGTGCATTATTTAATGATGACACATAGAACAGGCCACCGCAGGCCACATAATTATTAGGTTAATACTGATTTGGAGCTCTGTCTGCCTGCTCCTCCCGGTTCCAGAGGGCTCTTAAACAAAATAACAAGACTCTCATCCTGAGGGCCACAGCAAAATGAGTGTGTGAATATTTTCACAGGTAAAATTGGTGTCGCCTCAATTACTCATATTAGGTTTAAAGGTTGAATATTTAATGGCATTTCTCCCCGAGGGGAGGCATTGGCAGGTGTCGGGTGAGCACAATGAGGTTAATTAATTAGAAACATGTTTTCAAAGGTGAGGAGAACACAGGAACAAATACAGGAAAATTTCAGTGGCGATCGGTGACGATAGTTGGTTCTATAGCTGGAGAACGGAGCTTTGAGGGCATTAGTTTGGCAGAAGGCGGATGACAGATCAGTGTTTTGACACGCTGGTAGGCCTGAAGCGGGAAAGGAGAACACGGTCAGCGCAGAGGGCAAAGGGCAAGGCTCTGTGTGAACTTTGGAGGGCAGCACGAACTAAGCTCATTCAGAGGACAAGAAAGGGTTGTGAACAGCACAGAGAGACGAGTGAGGCAGACAGGAGAAAGGGTACCACTTCTTAACATCACCACCACACCGAGACTTACTAAACAACAAAAACGTGATCATTTGGCTGATTTGGAAGCAAAAGGAACATCAGGAAACATCAATTGGAACTACAAGGGAGGCCCAACACAGAAGCCAGTGGCGGCTCCTGAGGAGAGACCCTGAAAACAGGACCAGGGAGCTGAAGTGGAGCAGGATGGACTGAACTCATCCGGAAGACGGAGAAGAAGATGATTTCGAGGAGCATGCGGAAAACTCGCGCAGGTGCATGCGCTTCAGTTGAACGGAAATTCTTTCGGCTGATGGCACGCACACATTTAAATTATCTGATCAGAACATTTCTGCACGTATGCGCCGTCCTTTCATTGCGTGATGCTCGAATGGACAAGGAGCTCGCGCGAATAAAGAAAATTTCAGATTCGGAAGGACACCAGGTCATGAGAGAATAATTGGTTGTACAGACAGGTTAATACGGTATAAGGTGTCCGAAATTTTATGGTTGACGTGCCATATTCACTGGCTGACCAGAGGTATAACAAAAACAGAAGAGAAGATGAGAAAACAGTTAAAAATTTTAATCAATTGTTACAGTCCAAGACATTTTTTTCCCTTTATTTCTGCAAAACTCATATAGGAGGATTGTATACATTTTAAGGAAAAATGCAGATCTACAGAAAGTGGGAAAAAATAATTTAGGCCTCAAATATCTTAGCCCACTTTTGAAAATTTGGCTGAAATCTGTGCACAGACTAAAATTAATTAACTTGGGGGCTTTAGGGCTGAGGACGTCTGTAAATAGGGGTTGTGTGTTGTTGAAATGTCATGTAAAATGTACTTTGTGAGACTTATGGTGGTCTGTCCAGCTTCCTTCTCCAGAACGGTGAATCCATCGCACAAGAGGCGACAAAGCCTGATCGAAGGCGGGAGGCCCACTGACATCCTGGGGGCTTCTCAGAGTCTATAAGAGAGAGAGTCACCACGTGAGCGAGCACATCTGGGCTGCTGAAACGCACATCATCAGCGCGCCAGAGAGGGTGAGACACAGCCAGAGTGGTCCGGAGGGAGAACCCCAAAGGTCATCACAACAGGTCGAGGCACACCTCGCGGGGCTTCAGAGCGGAGAGCTCTGAAGGGTCATCTGGAGCGAGCAGGTCCACACAAAAGGTCGGCTGTCCTGCGTCTTCATCTGAGAAGGTGTCGTGGTCGAGAAGGTGTCGTGGTCGAGAAGGTGTGGGGTTCTGTTGCCGCTTCGCTTCACTTCCTCTTCCGGTGAAGCCATCTGTCCGTGAGGTGTTCTGGGTCGAGTGGAAGAAGAAGCATTCTGCATACACCTGTCTTCTCGCTGTGGGAAGTCATCTTGAGAAGCACCTTTGTTCTTGCCTTTGAAAAGCCAACCAGAACGATAGGGAAGTAAGTTCCCCCTGGTCCGGCCGGCCTGCTCTATTGCCTTGAGAGGGAAGAACCAGCAGCTTAAAACGGCAGAGCACAGCAAGAGGGCCTGAAGAGGAGGGGAGCCTGCCACCCTTTTGGGTCGAGGCATTTTGCTCGCCAGGGGAACGGGGTATTGAACACAGCCCACCTGGCTTAATCAATAGCGATTTGCAGCCCAAAACAACGGGGTGGTGGCGATTCAACGTCCTCGTGGCTTCTGAAGAATGCAGTTGTCAACAAAGATCTGAGGAGAACAGGAAGCAGAGTGTGAAACATAATCAATACAGAAAAACGGGAACAGTGTTTTAAATTTTTCCAGTGTATGTGTTTTTGCATTTTGAGATCATCAGGTGTTTAGCTCGATCGCTGATATTATATGATTTAAACTTTAGATAAATTTTAAATCACACAGTTTAAAGGTCACACATTTAGGATTAGATATTTGATTTCACCTTTAATAGAACATTAATGACTATTTCTTATCTTAGTGTTGGTTTAGGTCAACAATTTGCTGCTACACTTTAACTTTTATCTTTTATCAATTAGACTTACTTATATCTAAAATTAGAATTCAACATAACAACACATAATTTCCAGGTCTAACTTTCAAGGGTTTGGAGTTAAATTTTTCAATTTCAGCGTTCAATCATAAAATATTAGGGGTTTTTGACCACTTTCTTCTTTCTGGTTCAAAATTCAATGGGTGAGGGATTTATTCATTTTGAGGAGGTATTTTTTACAGGTGCAGCTCCAGTGATTTCCTATGTAAATAAAAGAGAAAGCGGAAAAAAGAAGATTTTGTAAACTGTGCATGCGTTTGATGGTTGGGATTCATTACTGCTTTTCATGTGTATTTACCTTTTCAGGTTCTGCAGATTTAACTGAGAAGGGGGAATTTGTGTTTCTGTTGTGTTTCATCACATCTCAGGGTTCAAAGTTTGACACTGTAGAGGATTTCAAACTAGATCGAGCATGGCTGAGGGGCAGAAGAGGCTAATGGTGGCTGCAGGGGTGGGGGCATTGATTATCGTTTCCACCATTCTGTTGTTGGAGTATTTCTGTGTGATACCAGGTCATCCAAGCTGTCATCCTGTACCTCATCAGAGGAGCGAGAGAGATGTCCTCAGGCAGGAGACATGGACGCAGGTACAGGATGAGAATCCTCTATCAATGAATTTTTCTGAAGTCTTTCAGAGGAACTCTTGGTACAGGTATGCGCAGTTCTTGGCCAGAAGCCGCCACAGGTCTGAGTCTTACATCTGCACCCCACTTCCTGTGGAGGAATCACAGCTGCCATTGACGATTAAACCTCTTGACCGGATGTTATCATTTTGTGTTCTGCAGATGAGCTCCAGAGGATTCTACATGGAGCACCTGCAGTGTCAGCCTAAGTGGTGCAAATTGAGTACATTATCACACCCGATGGTGTTGGCTCAATTTGTAGAATGGCCATCCAGTGGACAGTTTCCTGTCTGTGTGCACCGCGTCCATCATCAGGACTCACATCAGGTGGTAGTGGGGTCACTTCCTGAAGAGAGGTGCCGAGCGGTGTACCATCCGGGCAGGGAGTTCAGGAGTGTGCCTGGCAGCAATGGGACGTATCCGGTTGAGGCCTTGGCCTGGCTGTGTGGTCATCAGGTATTACTGACCTTGCCAGCGAACTGGACTGGGTGCTGTGCACCGGTTGCGGTTACAGAGGGGTCGTACTTGGTGTCTTTGAGTAACGGGTCTCACTATGTGGGACGGTCAAAGACTTCGGACGTCAGTCAGCTCGAGTCTTCTTGGGGTTCAGAGGTCCCAGTGGAATGGAAGCGTAGCTTCTTCCCGGGATCGAAGGTCGGGGACCACCTGTTACACATGGAAGCTTTAGATTACCAATTTGGGATGTTCATTTATGAGTCGGTGCAGACGTTAGGGACCACCTCTGCAGAGTGGTGGGCCATGTATGTTGTGTCTTTACATCATAGATTGCTGCTGGATTTGTTTAAGGCATCTGTTAATGGAGTGTGTGGGATGATTGATAATAACACCTGCTGTACCTTTATACCTGATGCGTCTGTTGCAGATCCGCAGGTCAGGGTGACAGCGGCCCTGCGCCATCTGAGAGAGCTTCAGGAGCATCAGACGGAGGAGGCGCACACAGGGCTGTGGCATGTTCTGTCTTGGTTCACGAGAGGATCATGGCATCAGGTGTTAGTTAAGCTTTTGGCTTTGCCACTAGCTATTCTGGTACTGTTCTGCCTATTTATGGGGTGTGTGACACCTTGTGCACGGGCAAAAATCTCGAGGATGATTGCTTCCAGGGAAATGGAGGATTTTGGGACGGCGTTTCCCTTGGTGCAGGCGGGGTCCACACCGTCGCCTGCCGCACAAACTCACCTGTATTTGGCAGACAACAGATACCTGTAGTAGTGGGGAGTGTTTGAGTGTGGAATGGAAGAGTGTTGCTTTTGTCCTAATTATATTATTTCTCTGATGATCTTGCTGTTTGGAGGGGGTTTCATGTTTTCATCTTGTTTTTCGGGTTTAATGATGGAGTCAGTTTGGGGTTAGTCGGGATGGTTGGTTCTGGGGTCAGATTGAGGTCAGACGCAGTTCGCTGCTGGGTGAAGGAGCTCTCAGGTATTCGGCGGAGTCCGGATACCTGTAGAGTGGATGGGGAACTCGGAGGTGGACCCCAGCTGGGGAGTTGGAGCGAAGAGGGGAACTGCATTTATCATTTTAGGCTTGGTTAGAATAGGCCACTAAGGCTTTCAACGGATGATTGTTGTTTTTGCGATTAGATGATGATTAGTTTTGGAGTCAGATGGAGGTTAGGAGGAGAGTTAGTTGATTTTGATGGTTTGTTTGCTTTGCTTTGGTTTTTGTTTTGGGTGATTTTGGGATGGATCACTGTTATTCATGTTATTATGATTGAATCTCTATTGTTCACGCAGGGTCAGACCTATCCTATAGGTGTTTTATTCGCTGCTGTGTTTCATGTGGTCACAACGGTTCAGCCCCAGTTCGAGACCGGATGGAGGGGCTCTCAGGTTTCTGGCTGCGTCCAGGTGCCTGTGGAGTTTGGAGATGGACTCCAGGTGGGGGAAGCCGTTGGACTGATGATTGTTGTTATCCTCGTATGATTTGGTGATTTGGGGTGATTGTTTGGATGTTGGGTTGATGTTGATGATTGAGATTTACTTATGGAGTCAGATGGTGGTTGCGTGGGGTTGGTTGATTTTTGCTTTGGGGGTGTTTTTGCTTGGTGTGTTGTATTTTTCCTGTGGTGTTGAGGTGGGGGTCCTCTTCTGGGGATCCGGCTGGTGGCGTGTAGGTTGTTTTGACCTATTAAAATAGGTCAAGAGAGGGAGGTGAAGGAAAATACACACGCTTAGATGGTCTATATGGTAATCTCATTCTAAACAGGGAACACACCTGTTATATAATCAATAAATAGGTGTTCTATAATCAAAGTATGTCCAGCTGTTATACAAATGTTTATGCCATTACGTGTTTATGCAATTAAACAACATTAGAACGCACACTTTGAGATCCAGCAAATAAAGGGTTAACATGCTCGGGAGACATGCACGTTTGCTTTGCTCTGGGACTCACAGACCTTCAGAACATACACTTGACTACAGTCACTTATAAAACAAACACACACACTTGGGAACTGGCATTAATTCACATGAGTCTGATACTTTAAAAACCTCTCAGACATGCAGAACAAAAGAGCTGGCTGAGGAGACTTCTGACATAAATCTCCAAGGTCATAAACGGGGAGCTGCAAAGACTCGCTATCAGGCCATAAGCCAATGAGAGACCAGAAAAAGCAAAAGCCTGCATGATATACTCCCACTGGAGCAAGACATCGTCAGCATTCTTTTGACCACCTCGGCGCAACAGGTCAGGGCAAAAGTGCTCACATTTCCTTGTGCACAAGAAATTGTTTATGAATGCTCAAATTCTGTTTAACCTGTTTTAAACCTGTGTCTTAATCAATAAATCCTATTTTTTAAGAGACGCCTGGTCATTTCGAACACGCTCGAACTGAAATCCCTTCAGCAGACAGTTCTAAAGCGTAGAAGACGCTGCCTTGTAGGCTCGGCGGGCTCGGCAACATGTGGTTTTCAGCTTTGTTTTGGAGACTTTGAACTGTAGCTGGTTTGCTGACTTAATCCTTGCTGGAATTTGTGTAGACCAACAAGATATTGAAGTACCAGTCTGAGTTTAAAATGTTTGTAAGAGTTTAAAATCGCTCCTGTAGCCAGTGGCAGTCCAAGCCTGTTTGGTGCCCTGGGCGAACAACCCCTCTGGTGCCCCTTCCCCCCGAGCCCACATCACCCAACACTGTAAATAAATTGAAATAATCTCTTCCATTGTTGTGTTCCTCTGTCTCATAGAGTAATGCTTTAGAGCGCAGTGACTTAGATGATCTTGTTTATAATTTTATAATTTCAAGGCAAACTTGACTTGTCAAAAATTGCTCTGCTGAAAACGAACGTGATTACTCAGAGGAAGCTGGCTGTTGAAGACGAGATGGACCTCATGGAAAGTGCACAGAGGTTCTGCAGGGGTTCTGTCCCAGCGGCTCTATAAGCCTCTGAGATAGCTTCACATAGCCAGTGAGAGAGACGCTGAGAGGACAAGGCGCATCCAGTCGAGCTATCTCTGTAATCGACAAACAGGCGCTGTGAATGACGTAATGTAGCTGTGCGTCACATAACATGAAAGCGCACGGACAGGACAAAGTAAATGAGATGTGGCCTCCCCCTCAGACCCGTGCGGGGGAGGGTGAAACCCATTCAAAGTGATCATCCTCGATTTAGAAAAGAGCCGTTTATGCATTTCGGCATGAAGGCAGGGTTAGGCCTTAATGTGGCTGAACTGCCATCAGATTGAATTTTCAAACATGAGGGAGCAACAGAGAGCACAGGTCACTCAATCTCTTAGCAGATGTGAGGGCCAGCAACAGAGCAGTTTAAAGAAACAGAAATTTAATTGGCACTTCGAATAAAGGCTCAACAGAGCTTTAATTAATGCGTAAAGTGCAGATGTAGACATAGCTTGTGCGTCTTGTATCATTCGAACAACATCTGGAGCGAGGCCATGTGCACTAAACGGTTCCGTTCAGTATCCAAACCCTTTGTATAAGGGGCAGATATAATAAGATTTCATCTTCTTTCTGCTCCTTTCATTTTATCTTACTTGTGTTCTTGTATCTGAGGAAACTGTCTTGTATTGTTCTTTTAAAATGAATGAATAAACACCAAATCAAATCAAACCCCAAGGGTGCTGACCTATTTCCAGATAGTGCATGATCGCCTCTCCCGCTTGGAGGAGCGCATCCCACCGCCACCAGCCATTGCAGGCTCGGAAACCATGGTGCGTTTTTACGCTCTGGCGCAATGAGGATGACTGATAGTCGTTTCTCCTGGACTCGATCCAGAATGTGTGGAATGAACGGAACCGGAGGGAACTCATGCAATAGCTTCTTTGGCCAAGGGCTATGCGCAAAAGCGACCACTCCCAATTTGGGAGTCCCAAAGGAGGGTTGTCTCGTGGGCTCAGTGAGAACCACAGCGGGCACTGTACATTCTCCCGTGACGCGAAAAGATCCACCGCCGCGTGGCCGAATCTGGTCCAGAACTGAGCGATCAGTTCAGGGTGGAGGGACCAGTCCCCGTGACGAGGACCGCCTCTCGACATTATGTCTGCCCCTCTGTTCAGAACACCAGAATGTACACCGCTCTCAGCGAGAGCAGGTGTCGGTGAGCCCAGAGCAGAAGTTGCTTTGCGACACGCAGCAGCTGAGCTGAACGGACACCGCCCTGACGGTTGATCAATCAATCAATCAATCAAACTTTATTTATAGATTCCTTTTCAGCAGCCAGTAGGTGCACAAAGTGCTGAACAATACAGAAGTAAAAAACAAACAATTAAAATAAAAAAAACAGCCAGTTAAAAATTACTAACAATTAAGACATAACAAGAATGACAAAGAACTACTAGGTATTAAAAGCCTGCCTGAATAAAAAGGTTTTAAGATTAGATTAAAAAAACTCCATATCAGTGATGGAGCATAAGTACTGAGGTAGTCGATTCCAGAGTCTGGGTGCAACAACAGAAAAGGCCTGGTCACCCCATCGTTTGTAGTTGGTCTTTGGGACTGACAGGAGAAATGTATTAGATGATCTCAGTGTTCTCCTTTATTCACGGACAGCTACAAGATCAGTCAAATATAGTGGGGCAAGACCATTGAGAGCTTTAAAAGTGAATAATAAAATTTTAAATTTAATTCTAAAATTGACTGGAAGTCAGTGGAAAGAAAATAAAACCGGGGTAATGTGTTCACGTCTGGGGGTGTTGGTTAAAAGTCAAGCTGCAGCATTTTGGATCAATTGAAGGCATCTAATGGAGGATTGGGAGATTTTTGCATATAGGGAATTTCAGTAGTCGAGGTTGATGTACAATACTGCCACCTTGTTGTCGGTATGTATCAGTACATGTTGATTTTGCAGCAGAGGGGCAAAATGTTGAATAACTTCATGCGCGTAGGCAAGGGGGGTTCGGGGGGTTCGAACGAACCGCCCACTTTTAAAGGAGAAGTTGACAATGCTGAATTGATGTGGCTGGATAGCTCAACTGATAAAGCGTCCGTCTTCAGTCCCAAAGGTCGTGAGATCGAGTCCCGCATGGTACAACATTTTTTTTTTTTTAATTCATTCCAAATTAAAAAAGCACAAGAAAACTATTTACAAAACAGCAAGGAATAAAACAATGCATTAAATGAAAGGAATCAGACGAAGAAAATAATCTTATCTGCCCCTTCTCAAACTATTTTTTTTTTCAAACACTTGATTCAAACAACTAATTTTACATTTGTCTTTTATTGGATAAAAAAAGTAGTTAATATGCGCCTGTGAAGAAAGAAGAATGTGTTAACCACAGGCTGTGGTTAACACATTCTTCTTTTTTTATCCAATAAAAGAGTGTTTGGAAAAAAAATAGTTTGAGAAGGGGCAGATAAGATTATTTTCTTCGTCTGATTCCTTTCATTTAATGCATTGTTTTATTCCTTGCTGTTTTGTAAATAGTTTTCTTGTGCTTTTTTAATTTGGAATGAATAAAAAAAAAAAAAAATGTTGTACCATGCGGGACTCGATCTCACGACCTTTGGGACTGAAGGCTGACGCTTTATCAGTTGAGCTATCCAGCCACATCAGTTCAGCATTGTCAACTTCTCATTTAAAACAAACCGCCCCCCACAAAATTCTGGCTACGCCCATGAACTTTGAACACCGTGAGCAGTTCTAACACATTTATGTGATAATGTGTGTGATCTGGCCACCGTGCATCTACAGTATGAGACAGACAGGTGCCTCCCCAGCCCGTCAAAGAGGCATCCATGAACACAGATATGTGACGTGGGTTGTTGATGGAGACTCCCTCTGACAGAGTGAGGGGGTTTCCTCAGTGATGTAGATAAGCTCCCACGGAGGTGGGAACCGAGATCTTTTGCCTCTTCTGGCACACAGGATCTATGCGCAGGCGGGTAACCAACGCTGGGTCAGTCTCATATGGAGTAGGCCCAGCCTCATGACAACGTGGGCGGCCGCCATCATGCCCAGGAGACGCTTGATGGACAAAGCTGTCACCACTTTTCCGGGTCCAACGGTTCAGCTAAGTTGTCAGGTCGTGGACTCTTTGCTGTGACAGGCGAACACTTATCGTGCACGAGTTCAGTTCCACTCCCAGATAGACAATAATCTGAGAAGGGAGGACGGAGCTATTGTCCCAGTTCACAGAAAAACCCCAGGATTAACAGATGTTCTGCTAAATTTTGGTCTGAGTTACGGCTTCCTCTCTGGACTTGCTCAGCAGAAGTAATCGTCCAGGTAAAACAAAATTCACATCCCTGCCATGCGTAACGGCTGGATGGCCGTCTCCACGCACTTCGAGAACGTGCGTGGGGCGAGGGATTGGCCAAAAGGTAGTCAGTTGTACTAAAATAAGGGCCCCCTGGAAGGAGAAACACAGAATTTCCTGTTTTGGGATGGTGAGGATTTGCCAATATGCATCCCTCAGATCCAGGGAGGTGAACCAGTCGTTTTGGTGAACGTTTTTCGACCGCTGTTGATCGTCAGCATGTGAAAATTGTCTCTCTATGATCAATTTTTTTAATGTGGACAAATCGAGAATGGACCTCATCCCCCTTTTTTCTTGGTACCAGAAATTAACGGGAATAAGACCATGTGTTTTCTTCCCCGTCCAGGACTCTGGAGATTACATCTTCCATCAGAAGCTCCTGAATTTCTGACAGGAAGGAGAAGCTTTGCTCCGGGCATGCCAGAACTGTCTCCAAAAATCCTTCTGAAGGAGGGGGACGGCCTGCAAACTGTAGCATATAGCCTTGTTTATTAAATTGTTCATCCATTCGTCCAATGAACAGACTCGCAGCCACTCTGCGTGACGCTCGGAGAGTGGTCGTGCGTGTTCCTGTTGTGCCGTGGATACCATGGACATTAACCACTTCAGGGCCCCTACCGCCGTCAACCGGTTCGGAGAAACCCAAGGGGGGCCCAGGTTGAGAAGGCCGTATGAACGCCCCTGCGTTGTGATCAGGCCTTGGGTCCACAGGACCTGTGTGAGAAAACATGCGCTGGGAGAAGGCGTTGCCGCTTCTGGGAGTGACACGTTGTTTCAATGGGGGCTCGTGTTCATGTTGTGTGACACAGTCCCTCCTATTGCGCTTAGGCTGTAGGCACGCGTCAACGCTGACGCGAGCCAGAACGTGCTTAACGAGAATGGCGGCACTTATGTGGGTGACGCGCCGTGTCACAGGAGGCCGATGTTGACAGTGTGGCGTGAAGCATTTATCCCTCTGTACTGTGTGGGAACAGGAGCAACGGGGTGTAACACTGGTTTTGACAGAGAGCAGAGGGCTTCACCAGGCTCGATCTGTTGAGCAATACCAGATTCAACAGACGTGAAAAAGGAGTGCTTTCTAACATATTCCATCTGTTTAGTGGAGACCGGCTTGTCATGTGTGGACGGTGTGTGGAGCTGAGAGATCGTTCGTTCTGACAGGCAAGCTGGAAGCAGTAGAGGATCTGCGCTCTGAGTGATGTCTTTGTTTTATTCCAAAACATACATCATTAACATATATACTCCCCTCAAGGAGTCATTTTTTTGCTACCTCCGCCGCGGGTCCTGCTGCTGGCCACTTCAGGGCTGCGTCTGTTGGCTGCCCCTGGAAGAACGTTGAGCCGCCCCTGGCTGACGTGCTGAATGCGGCGGATCTCTGTTGGCGGGGCGGCGGTGGAGCGGAGCGGGGAGCTACGGCTACAGTTATGGAACGGGGAGCGCCTGCAGCTGTTAGCGGAGCTGTCACCAGCGTAGGAAAGACCCTGGGTTGGTCGAGCCTCCACTCGAACCATGCCTCTCAGGATGTTTAGAGCAACGCTAAATAGCCTTCTTGCCAGATCATCCGAAAGGGGCGGAGAAGGGAGAGGGACAGGAAAAATCCCTTAGCCTTAGCTCTGCCTCCTGATTATGCCGGGCCGTTTCAGGAGGGGGCACCTGCAGCTGGTAGTGGCGCACCACGCACGCTTCATGCCGGCCAAAAAACAAAAAGGTTGCATGTTGGACATAAAAATAGCAGGCCCTATGCTTGCGCTAACAGCACACGTGTGCTTCCTGTAGCTTTTCATGCAAAAAACAACGCCACAAGGAACAGTTTTCTTCCTGGTCGTGGTTTTAACTAAATAAATAAGACATCGTTCATCACTTCTTGCAGCTATGTTGCTTGAAAAACTTCCCGGTGACATTTGTTAGCCACACCATGTTTCCCTCCAGAGAAAGGAAGCAGGGGGGCTTACTGCTAGCATCGCCTTAGCAGACCAATAGCGCTAACAGCAGATGTGGTTTAAAATAATAAATAAAAACATCACTCACTGCTGAGAAGGATTCCCTGTGACATCGTTAGCCGCCGCCACTCTGTTCTCCAAAAGGAGAGAACCGTGCGGCTAACTAGCATCGCCTTTTCCGGGTGAATCGTCCGATTCACCCCGCGGTTCTGTCGAGAACAAAAAAGCTGATGACGTCGTTCAGCGAGTAGTTTTCCACCATGAAGAAAAAAAAAACTCGACATTAGCCTGTAGCTAGTCAGCCTGAAAAAGGGCTTCCCATCTGCCTCTCTTCTGGAAGAAGAGCTCACAGGAACGGTAGCAGGAGGTGGGGCGAGTGGGGAGCTGAAAAACGACTTAACTTCTTCCTCAGGTCTTCAGTGCTTGCTGGCTGAATGAAAACGGGAGTCGATTATCCCGTGTCATCGTATTATATACACACGGGGTGGGGCCCACACAGTAGGTGGACGTGGACGTGGACTAAAAGGTTTCAGTGGACGGTGCGCGTCAATCGAATTATCCAATAGCGACAGCCCTAAAGGGCGGAGCTCATACGAAATAGAACATTTAGTTAGGGTTGGCTTGTTATGCTGCTATAGGCTTAAGACTACTGGAGGACAAATTGACCTCATTTCCTTAAATGAATTGTTAAAATTGAATAGTTTTCATCTGATACTATTTCTATCTTAACATGTGATTCTTGACGTGCCATTGTGTATCCGTTCTCTCTCAAACCCAGTCGGTCGAAGTCCTGAGCTTGTTTTTCTAAAGGTTTCTTTCACATGAGCAAGTTTTTCCTTTCCACTGATGCCTTCATGCTTGCTGAAGATGAGAGTCTGTGATGAAGTTAAATTCAAAGCAGTCTACTCTTCAGATAAGTGGTGTTAAATTATTATTTTATATGAATATTTCTGTTAACTTATTATTTTTATACAGGTAGTCCTCGACTTACGACGTAGTTCCGTTCCAGCGCGGCTGCGTTAAGCGAATTTCGACGTAAGTCGGAACATACGTACATACTGGACCATATACGTACAGTACTGAATTTTACCAAGCACTTAGCCTAACACAGTACCCTACATAATTATCAAAAAACATACATTTGGGAGCCATAATGAAGGGAAAAATAGTTAATTTCCTACTGGTATGCTGGTGAAGCCGTTCCTCCATCCCTCCTCCGTATTCTCTATTGAGTTTACGTCGTAAAACTGCCGTCCAGCTCGGTCCATCCTCCGTATTGGTTTACAACATAAAACCGCATTCACAGTACACACAGTAACAGTAAGTTCTACTATGTACAGTTTTGTTTTGTTTTTTGAATGTCCAGAGGACCAGACTTAGCTTTTTTAGAGAGTACAGGGCAGCTGTAGCCTCCGCAGCTAGTAAAACCGGAAACTGCGTAACCCGGCTTTTCAAAAAAAATAAAAAATAAAAAAATAAATAAATAAATATATATATATATATATATATATATATATATACTGTATATTTTTTTTATGGGAGATGCGTCGTAACCGTGAAACATTGTAACTCGAGACAGTCGTAAGTCGAGGACTACTTGTATATGAATTTTTCTGTTCAGTGCCCTGAGATGGCTTCTGTTGTGACTTGGGGCTATATAAATTAACTGAATTGAATTGAACTGAATTTAAACAATGTTTCTAAACTCTAAATGCTCTAAAAGAGCACAGCATGTCATGATCTCCACTCTCTCTGCCACACTCAGTTCTCTGCTGCAGAGCAGAGATCATGACATGCTACTGGAGGGAACTTCTCAACCCACAGGTGCAGCAGGTGCTAAATAATTGTAAATAATGTATTTTAAATTAAAAAAATTCATGCAGCTCTTGAAGCTCATCCATCAATCAGCCAGTTGTGTCATGTCCAATCTTACTTTGAAAAACCGTGAAAAAGTGAGTCTGTGAAAGTCAAACCACAAAGTAGTGAGGGACTGCTGTGATTGATTAAGCTAAACTAAAGGTTATCAATGTCCTAGACCTTTTTAGTGTAAATAACTTTTATCAGTCTGCCAAAGTACCGTACTTTGGTCCCTCAAATGCCAGTAAATTTTGTTGGCTCAGATGCACAACGGAGAAATGATAAGCAAATAACATTTCACGTTTTACTGGAACCCAATGTTTTTATTTGTTTAATACTGGATTTTAAAGTATTAGTTGTGGTTATAGAGCCTAAACTATTCAAAACCACATATAGCAAATATCAAAATGAAATTATCTAAGTCTTTCAGAATTTTGTACTGTATAAGATAATTATTGGAACTGAAATGCTTATATTGAATGGTAAAACTTACCTGTAATGCCAGAAATGCTATAAATGGTTGAATGAATGAGAATTTCATATAAAATAAATATAGTCCATATCATTAAACGTGTAGCCCCTGGTTTCTTAAAAAAAAAAAAAACATGCATTCAAGGTCTTTTAACATTTGCAAAATTTTTACAAGGTTGGTTGTATGTATACAGAAAATATAAGTGAGAAGCTTGTATTATTGTTCTTGTATATTTTTAAACTGAGTGATTATACATGCGGGGAGCGGTTACTGTTGTAACGAGAGAAATATATGAAGAAGCAGAAAGCTGAAGCTTTTCTCGAGGAGACTTGTTTACTTAAACAAGTGTATTATTGTTTAATCATTTACCTCATTATTTTAAAGACTGTATTGAACGTCCTATCTACGAAAGTAGTGAGGTTAACGAGGGACAAGTGAACGCAACATAGAAAAAAACGGGACAGGGGGTTGATGGGAGGAAGAAGAAAGGAGAGGCGGGAAGGAGAAAAAAAAACGGATGGAGATTGTTGCTAAGGCGACAGACGTTGAGGTGGGAGAACAAAGTGGACTGTTTTAGTCACAAGTAAACCTATACAAAGTGTATAGGAAACCTGCAGAAGTGTCTGAGGGAAGAAAGGCAGAGAACTGCTTCTGATCCGAGGACTGCTGCTGATCCAAAGTGGCGAGAGAAAAGCGTCAACATGGCGACGCTGCTCCAGTGAGACTAAAAAGTAGTCCTGCAAATCAGGTGGCTGAGTTCTAAAAGAAATTGGACTCACAAAGCAACTTTGACGACGGAGAGGACATCTACGGAGGAGCGCAGGTCGGTGTTGGTTGTTTAAACGGGGGAGAAGAGGATTTCCACGACGACAGCGCACCCTAGCTTCATCAGGCCTGCAACGCAAGCATTTACCGGTACCGGGTTGTGTTGGTGTGTGTGTGTGAGTGGGGCCCGTGTGTGATATTGTGTTTAGAACTGTACAGTTACGTTAAATTTATGGAGTTCTGTTAGTGACAAAAATTGAATTCTGGTTATATTACAACAATGGTTAAGAGAAAGGAGCTTTAATAAAAAACAAAAACACAAAGTTAAAGTGAGTAAAACAGAAGGGACTGAACAGAAAAAGTGCTTTACAGTATTGGTTTTATTTTATTTTGGGAACATGTCAAATGAGAATTAAAGACCATACTTTATTGTTGTTTTACATCATTTTGGGGTATTGTGCAGCTTCATGTGGAGGAAGAGTTATTTTTCTAAGTTCTTATTAAAAGAAACTGTTCAGTTAGTTGGTTGTCTGGAGTGATTTATGTTACATTAAAGGTGTGTATGGTAATTAGGTGAGTAAGGATTTACTCAACATAGGTAAACCTGTGTGGTATCTACCAGAACTTAACGAACCCAAATAGCCACCCCACCAGTGAGTTTAAGTTCTTGCCCCAGTTACTGGCGGACAGAGCAGTGGGGTGCTACATAATAAATTGGAGGCATCGCTGGGATATATTTAATTTTATTTGCATAAAAACAGAATTATACCCAGACAACCAGCTTCTAGACAAAAAAATAAGGCACTTTTTCAACACGTTTTCATTAGTGGTTAGTCGTGCTTTATTTTGGTGAAAAATCAGGATGGCTCAGTTACTGCATTGGTGTAAGGGAGAGGGAATTAATCCATTACATGCAGTTTTGGTTAAAAATATCCATGAAGACACTGAAGTTAGTGTGATAGAAGACACTTTGCAGACCATCAAAGCTCTTGGACGTGTTAGAGTTAGAGGGAGAATGTATGATCCTGTGTCTCAAAGGCTGACAGTTCTTTGTGCGTGTAGGGAAACAGTAAATGATAAAGCCATTCGGCCATCCTCGGCAGCTCCCCCCTTCCCATGAGTGTGCACAGATCTCTCCAGAGGGAACTACTGTATATGAACTGAGTGATTTTATCTGAACTCTGCAGTAGGGGTGGGCAATATGGCTCAAATATTATATTGTGATATTTCAGAGCATTCTGACGATAACGATAAATTTCGTGATATAACAAACTAAAAAAACTAAAAAATCAAAGTTATTTATTTGACAAAATTAACTTAACATGTTGCTTTGCAGTATTATATTTTTTAAAACAAGGGGTAATTTTACTGAAATTACTTTATTTAGTATTCAGTCTCCAAGTATAAAAATAAAATAAAAATGATCCTTCTGTTATTTAGATTGAAAAAGTATGCACAATATATAGAACAAAATCCACCACAAAAACTAAAGTGCACTTGCAGTTTCCTAAAACAACTAAATAAAATTAAGCTTAAGATCTGTTGGGCATGAATGTAACCTACAACAAAATATGTTGCCTTTAAAGGTATTGTGACATGATGTTGGAAATTTGCATATTTGTCACGACATATCTTATATCATTCAGCTCTGTTCATTTTTGCAAAATAAATTATAAATATATTAAAATTTCATTCCAATTCATGGTAATTTTTTCTCTGGGACACGCCCCTAGAAAGCCGTGAATTTATGCAAAACTTAATGTGACGTACACGTGGGCACTGGGCATAAGGCGGAGCCTGCCTTGCCCGTTTGTTTGGTGTGTTAACTGCTTTCCATACAGATTCATTTCCTGAAAGATCGCCTCTTTTTTTTTGTGTAACTTGAAAAATGCCGTCACGTTGTAGCGCATTTGGGTGTTCTAATATCAGCAGTGAACAAGTGAGCCTTCACAAATTCCCAAAAGATGAGAAACTTTGCCTAGAATGGAAGTACAGAGAACTTGTGACCGATGGGTTCCTACTGTATGGGATGTATTGGATGATTTAATGTCCAAATGATATATCTCAGACGCGATGGACATGCTCTGCCATTATTATTTACATGCGCGTTGAGCAGCGGCTCCCCACGGGTACGTCACATGACGTTTTTGCGGAAGTGAGCAGAATTTTAGGGGCGTGTCCCAGAGAAATAACTACCATAACTTGGAATGAAATTTTAATATATTTACAATTTATTTTGATAAAACGAACAGAGATGAATGGTATAAGATATATATGTTGTGACAAATATGCAAATTTCCAACATCATGTCACAATCCCTTTAAATGAAGTAGCACTTCCAGAACTTGTAACAAGATGATCAGCTGACTAGGAGTGGGCCATATCGTCTCGTTTACGATAATATCGGTGGATTTTTTGACACCGGTGAAAAAAATTATACAGTGTCGCGGCATCCTATGATGACGTCATTTGACTGCGTCTAACCTGCGCAGCACTGAGCCATGTGAAGCGTTGCGGGCGCGAGCAAGCATGGAAGACCACAAGAGTGTCGCGGAACTACCTCCCGATTTAATTCCTAAAAAAGGAGCAACTTCTGTTGTTTGGAATTACTTCGGTTATAAAAAAGAAGATGTGAATCAGACGACCATATTCTGCAAGTCATGCAAGCACGTTGTTTCGGGTAAGGGAGGAAACACGTCGAATTTGTTTAGCCATTTAAAGCACAAACATCCTGCGCACTACGAAAACTTCTTAATTCTAAAGAAAATGTGCTTTTTGTTTTACTATCTCTCTTAACTGCACATTCTTCCTGTTTAAAAGATGTGGATAAAACTATTTCTTCAAAGATATTGTTCTACAAACAGATCAAGAATTGTTAACATACTTGAAGTTTACAAAAAAAATTATGTTAAGGTATTCTTTTTGCACTTGGTAGCTGATTCAAACTGTCAGCCAATTTTTTTATATATTTATTTATTTTGCTTGTTAAATATGAATATATTTTTTTGTATTCTGGTGACTGTTTATGAAAAGTCATTTTGAAATTACACATTTGTTTGGTTGATTCAGTAAAAGGAGAAAATGTGAAATATCGTCTGTGATATCGTTATCGGGGTGTTTCAAAAAATATATTGTGATATCATTTTTTGGCAATATTGCCCACCCCTACAGCTGACCCAGAAGCTTGTTGGTGTTTCAGCTTCATCTATTCATGCAGGTGTTATTAATTTATCTGACTGATCTGTCTCTGATCACCTGCCTCTTGGTCCGTGGACCAACTGTGGAACTCAAGAGACAGTTGAGCTGCGCGTGTTTGTACAGACAGTTTAGAGCTGGGGAGACGCAGCCCGCACCAGCAGCTCAGAGCGGGGTGGGGGGAGGGGGAGAGAGACGAGCTGTCTGTACATGCAGTTTAAAGCTGGATGGAGAGAAGCTGAGACGCACATTGTTTGTTTTTAGCATTTTAGCTAGCTAGTATTGCGCGTAACTAATTAGCTTTACACCAGTACAGGTGGAGGGGAGGTGCACAGTTCGGGTCGTTCGAAGCACTCGGTTGTTAAGGGGGCGGGGCGCCCTGATGTATTACGGCATGAAATTAGAATATGATATAATTTTTTTGCCCGGGCAAGCTTTTTTTACCGGTATTATCGTTAACGATATGATATGGCCCAGCCCTACTCGGCAGTGTCTCTCTACGGACTGGCTGCTCACCCGCCTTTGAGTCCCCCCTCCCCCCTCTGCGTAATGTCGGTGTCATTATGTGCAAGACTTTTTTCATTACCACATTTTTAACCTTCAAGCAGAGTTCAAAAATGTGTTTGTCTCCAAACCTTATGTGTCATTTTTCACTACTTTTATTGTCTGTCCAACAGATCTCACTTGTAAAATGAGTCTTCAGGGCTCAATATGACTTACCTGTTTAAATAAAGGTTGAATGAATGAATGAATGAATGAATGAATGAATGAATGATTAAAGGATCTTATATTTGTGGTAAAAACGTTCACTTCCATCATCTCACTTAGCTTTCCTCACTTCTAGCTAGTGTGCTTAGTGCGATGTAGAATCCAGTTGTTGAAACATGAGGTGTGGTGAGACCCAGCAGTTCTTGAGCAATGCTGCTGTTCAGCAAATTGGACCAAAAACAAAGATGTACAGAACAAGTCTTTTATAACTAGGGGTCTATATAAGTGGTTTCCAGTTGTCCGAGACAACCTATTTTTGTCTCAGACAATCAGATCTCACCTCGAGTTGTCTGATGGACAGCAAAGTGAAATAGACATGGATTAAAGTTCTTCGTTGCTGCAACAGATTTTTGTCAGCTGTGAAAATGAAAAGGGCGAAAAAGTGTTTTGTTGTGGTCTTTTTTTAAAGCCATCCAGTACATAGTTCCCATGTGACGTCACATCTGTGGAATTTCCGGGTGGACCCTCATTTCGAGAGGCAGCGCAGTCTAATGGATGTTCATTTTTCACGTTTTTTTTTTTTTTGTTAATTTCTAATTAATTGCAATGGTTACTTTGTGTTGGGTCAGTGGGTGTTCCAGTCGGGTAGACGTTTGGGCAACGCGCAGGTTTCACTTAATCAAAAAAAAAGTAAACGTGAAGGATTTATCTCATCGGAGAAGCTCACAGCAGCTCCATCGCTCTCTCGGATCTGCTCAGAAGACGTCGTGCTTTTGGCCGGTAAACAAAATATTCTACATAAATCATTTTGTGAAACAATGTTAGAGTACAACTGTCTGTGTGTTAGAGCTGTTTTTTTTTCATTATTTAGCAACACCGTCTTGCATGCTGTGGTTAGCTTAGCATCTCGCTAACGCGACAACGGCCTCCTCACGGTCTCGCCGGTCCACCGGGACCGGCGGGGAGACCGCCCCAGTGGGGGAAGGAGGACGGGAGCCAAGTCGTGCGGGCGACGCGTCGGTCCCATGGGACGTGCCCCCGCGGCCGCGACGGATCCACGCCGTCCGACCTGAGCTCGACGGACCCTCCGCTCCAGATGCTAACGACATGCTAACTTCCAACACGGTAACACTCAAAGTGCTGGTTCTGGTCCGTGTTCAGCCTGGACTGTTTGTTGGCTGTGTGTTATTTTAGTTAAACCTTTTTTTAGCTGGTTAGATATGATTGAGACAGTTTACACATCTTTTTTGGATTTAAAGCTGTGAAGCTCTGCGCTGTGAAGCCGGTGTGCGCTCCTCGTAGTAATTAAATAATTAATGATATCAGAGTAACTACTTTGTGACAAGTTGTCCGCTTCGTCTGCCATGATTTCTTTCTCCAACTCATTTAACTCTGACCACTGCCAGCCTTGGTGAAGCTAGTAATGTATTTAGCTGTGGTAGCTCGAGTGTGTTTGTCCGCCATTTCTGCCTTTACGAGTGGCAAAAAACCCGGTATTGCGCAATACTCGCCAGTGTGTGGGAACTATGTATAATGATACAAGGATCTGTATCTGAGATGAAGGCTGGAATAAACAAATTTGTAAACAATTTTACTTTGTTTCACATAGGAGGCCAACTGCTTTGTGACTAAAAATCCATCCATCCATCCATTTTCTTCCGCTTATCTGAGGTCGGGTTGCGGGGGTAGCAGCCTAAGTAAGGAGGCCCAGACTTTCCTCTCTCCAGCCACTTGGGCCAGCTCCTCCGAGGGAATCCCAAGGTGTTCCCAGGCCAGCCGAGAAACATAGTCCCTCCAGTGTGTCCTGGGTCTTCCTTTGGGTCTCCTCCCGGACTAAAAATCCATCCTATGTAAATCAAACTCATTTTAAACTGATTAATACAACACTTCTCATAATTGTGTGAAAGCACAGAGAAAAGTGTGTGCTTGTTTATGTTACTTTGTGAGGCCCCAGTGTCCAGTAGAAAGAAAGAAACATGAAGAAATTATAAAAGCCGATCAAGGAAAAGGTCGATCATTTTCATTTATCAAGCAATTAATTGATTTATTGCTTATTGCAACAGGCCTATGTACTGGTTATAGTTAGGTTTAGTCAAGTCAAGTCAATTTTATTTATATAGTACAGTTAAAACAGATAACTGTTATCAAGGTGCTTCACACACACAACATAAAAGAGGTTTAAAAATTTACAGAACAGTATCACACACCAATGGTAAAAATTATGATATTTACAGCAGTTTAGGGTTAGGTATGTACTAGTAATGGTTAGGTTTAGGGTTTGGTATGTACTGGTAATGGTTAGATTAAGTGTAAGGGTCAGGGTTAGGCTATAGAAATTAATTAAAAATGAATGGAAGTCAATGCAGTCTACGTAAAGATAGCAAGACAAACCTGTGTGTGTGCCTGCATGTGTGTGCCTCTATCAGTGGAGTAGAGATGTACAATTACTGCCTTGCACAGCTTCATTGAAGCCCACATCCTTAATAATCTCTCTGTACCAGGATACGTCTTCTTTGTAATGCATTATCGCCGATATCACAACAAAAGAAGAGGGCCGGCCTACATTATTAACATGCTCCTCATGTGCTTCTATTGCTCAAAATGCCTTGAGAGTCACTGCCTGTAGCTCTACACATATCCCTCCATACATTTAGCCAATGATAAAAGGACAGCGTGAGCAAGGGCACAAGAGATAGGAAGGTTGATGTTCAGCCAAGGTTCTTTACTTGGCTCCCTTTTTTTTTATCTGAGCCTGCTGTAGCTCTGTGTGCTCAATTATTCTTTTCCTGTCTTTTTTAAACTCATTTTGGTCACAATTGCCGTCACTGACCGTCTTACAAGCACAGCTCCACACTGGCACCTGTTGATGAAGCAGCAGCATAGCACATACACACACTCACCACAGACACAAACTTAATTGTATTTGCTTGCAAGCGATGAATGCACATGAAAAAATATATACTGTATACTGTGTGTTATCAATCTCCAGCATTGTTCCTTTAGAGATAGATGGAGTCACTCCAGTCTGAGGAGCCTCCGGTAACAATGAGTCAGCATAAGATGTTTCAGCTGTACACACAGAGTGATGCGGACCAACGCAGAAACATATCCAGACCATACAAGTTAGAAATGATCCAAGACACCACAGTCTTTTTGTATCCAAAGTTTCATTTGGGGGTAAAGTGGCTGCAGAAAAGTGATAAATTCACAGAAATTTTCATGTGAACTGAGACTGCAGCACTTGAAGTCCTCCCCTCAGGACCATCCGGGCTGAAAGGGCAGGCAGCAGAAGAAGTCAACACCGCATGTACGTAACACGCCAGAGGACTGTGATCTAGCCCACTTGTCACATCACATAACAAGTGAACGGAACGGGTGGCATTTGTTTATCCCAAGAGGATTTTACATCAGACTGAACAGTTTTAGGAGCGGGTCACAGACACTCGTCAAATCCCTCCATCTGCAGAACAAAGGTTAGTTAACAAGGTGTGAACACTACAGCTGATCAGATTGTTAAAAACAAATGAGTCCAAAAACAAATACTGTAAAGATTATCTTATGCTGAGAAATTACAATGTTCCAACGGATTTGGTCAAACTTTGAAAATCTTGTGTAATGTGGCAGGACTCATCTCGTCCGTTATTTTTATCCAATTGGAGGGGAGGGGGGGGGGAGACACGTCTGAGCTGCGTTGTTTGTACCAACAGTTTTCGAGCGGGGGTGGGTGGTGTCAGCGTGAGCACTGCTTTTAGCTAGCATGCCTGTATTGCATGCCGCTAGCTTAGTGCTACTTCAGTGCCGACCGGGTGCGCATAGTTTGGTTCTGTTGACGGGGCACCCCACTTGGGTAATGGCAGGGGAAACACTGAATCGTTACTTCTGACTGCGTTGCTAAACTATTTTTACCACATCGGTTTCTCCACTAACGTTTGATACCTCCATTGCTGTTCTTTGAATTTTGGCAGAAATGGCAGGACGCCCTGCTTGTATAATGCCGGGTACCCACCAAACGCGTCAAAACTAGGGATGTCCCGAGCCGATCACATGATCGGAAATCGGTCCCGATCACGTGATTTCAGACTCTATTTGAATCGGGCGTTACACACCGATCAGGGATCGGATATATATGTGTATATTTATTCTAAACACAAACGGGAATATTATATTAACTGTATGTTGTGTTACAGAGTCAAATTGTCTCGGAACAAAACATGCACAATATTTTTGCAGCAGTGCCTGCCGTAAAGCAGTGACTGTCGTAAAAAAGAAGCGGAACGTGGCATTAGCTTGAAGTGGAGGCAGCGATGTCTGTCGTGTGGAGATATTTTAAAGTGGATGACAAAGATATTGTGTTTGCAAACTGAGATATGTGTAAAGTTCGTATTTCAAGAGACGGTAAGGAAAAGGCTGCATTTAACACAACAAACCTGATTAGGCACATCAGAAACAAACACCCGACACAATACACAGAGTTTAACCAGACAACCCAGCCGAAGACGAGCCAGCTCACGCTGCAAGAGACTTTATAATTTATATTACCTAATCATTTGTTTACATGCCTGCTCAGTATTTTAAGTTGAGCTGCTTATTTTAAATTAGACATTTTTATTTCATACTGTTGCACTAAACTTCATTGTGAAGAATTTATTTCTTATTACTTGATTGTTCAAGCTACCTCACAGCCTTATTTTATAACACTGACACTTTAAATTTATTTGTTTACATGCCTGCTGAGTATTTTAAGTTGAGCTGCTTATTTTAAATTAGACATTTTTATTTCATACTGTTGCACTAAACTTCAATGTGAAGAATTTAAAAAAAAATCTTATTACTTGATTGTTCAATCTACCTCACAGAAGTACTCTTGTTAAATGTTAAGGTAAATAAAATAAAAATTAAGGGACATCTGGATCGGTTTCTTTTTTTTCCCTTCATTTTAAAAATGTATTTTAGAAGTATCGGATCGGGACTCGATATCGGCCAATACTCAAATTAAAGGACTCGGACTCAGAAAAACCTGATCGGGACATCCCTAGTCAAAATGCTCTTGCCGCACCCTTTTGGCCGCTTGTCACCATAATCTGTTCACACTGAAGACGCGTCTGATGACGCGCAGTGGGAGGAGGTCTGGCTCCTTTTCCGGTCGGGTTCGTTTTGTTTTAAGCAGATGAAATCAGCTGTACGTGAGCCTCGTTACTACTTGAATGGGTTTTCTACAAGCCGAACTGCAGCTCCAAAAGTCTTTGTTGAGATTAAAACGTTTTTTTATGTTTGGGGTGATCGTAAGCTCGAGCGGACAGCGGCAACTGTAAAAATGCCAAGTTTCTTACCGGAGGCTGGTTTCTTCATGGAGGCTCGTTGGGGTAAGTTTAAAAAGTCCAAAAAAAAGTCCTGTCGTCGTTGCGTCATCACATAGCAGAGTTGCTCCTGATTGTTTGTTGCGACGCGTCGAGCAACGTTGAGCAGCCAAAGTTCAAATATTTGAACTTTGGCTGCTCGACGCGTTGGCTGCTTCGGACGCGTCGCGTGCACGGAAAAGAACTGCTACGCACTGCCGTGCCGCTTGAAACGCTCAAAACACGCCGCTTCACTATTCGCCGCACCTCCACATAGACTTTCAATGTAAACCGGCCGCTTCCGCCGCCCGAAACGCATTTGGTGGGTACCCGGCATAATGGTAGGGGATGATTCTCAGATGCTGGTTTCTTTCAGCTGCTGCCTTCTGCAGGGGTCTCCACAGAGAGAAAACTCAGTAAAGATTTGGCCGTTCTTTTTACACCCGATGCCCATCCTGACAGCATGGGCTTGAGCCCGCAACCTCAGGATTACATGACCGCGACACTGATGACCAAGCTACTGCAGCCACTGGACGTTTCTCAGACGGTACAACAAAACTTTTTGACTCGCTGTTTGTAAAATTGCCTGAGTTAAAGCAATTATTGTGTTTGCGAAAGACAAGTAACTTGTAGCAGCCATCTTTAAATGAACTGACTCAAAATGTTAGTTGTAGATAAGACTTCTAATATCTACTTTCTAAAAAAAAAATCAAAATCCATCAAATGGTTCATGAGACATTTGTTAACGGTAAAAAAAGGAATTTACTCAGAAAGGAATTTACTCAGAAAAGTTTTAAGTAAAAATCTCACAACAAGCAGAACTTTGTGACCGAGCTACAAACACACCAAGTTTCAGCACAAAATCTGTAAAAAAGGTCAGTTGGTCATGGTGACCGCCGGCCATCTTGACTTGGATCGGCTCTAGAAGGTCAGCAGTTGTAGATGTGAATACTATGAAAGTTTTGTTAAAATCTATCCAGTAGTTCATGAGATGATTTGCCAACAGACAGAGGTGATGTCAAATAATTAATGGTAGAATTTTAAAGGGGACCACATATAGGTCTTTAAAATTTTTATGTTATGTCTGTGTGCTATCTTGACAATATTAATTCATTTTAATACACAAAATAATTCTTAGATAATTAATTATACCCTTTTTAATTCTGCCATTTTTAACTTTCGTTTTGAACGACCGGTTTCTGATACAGAGTTCTGAAGTCCACGCCCTTCAAAGATCTGTTTACGCCCTCTGCACAGCCAGTATCTGTAATGTGTTGTTGTTTTAAAATTAGCTCTTTTTTATTACTCATTTGACTTACTGTTAGTGCTAGCTTAAGATAACTTACCGAAACCCGTCTGAGCGCGCCGCAATTTGCTGCTCCTTTTAGCATTAGACCACCCGAATCCGATGCTAATGTTAGCTTGTTCCTCTTCCGGTGTTCGCCAGCTCCGCTCGTTGCACGCGGCGATTTTGGGAGTTATCGCTGTTCCAGTCAAGACAACACAAAGTTCACCAAGTGTCTCCCGTAAATTAATCCGTAAGGAGAAGGTCCTCGCTGCTGCGAGGCTGTACAGTTGAAGCTCCGCTCCATCGCGCCAGAAGAGGGTCCCGTCGCAACCGGTCCCTACGCCGGGGGTCTGCTCGTTTAATTTTTGCCGGCTGCGCGTTGGGAGCGATCGCAAATACACTAAAAATTGAACTAAAACATAAAAATAACAATTATACTTTATTTATAAAGCCATTTAAAAAACAGCTGCAACAAAGTGCTGTACACATGAAATTAAGAACATATAAACAAAAGATGAGATGAAATCATGAAAAACAACAGTCATGTGTTTAATACAGAAGTGGGTTGAGCCTAACCAGGGGTTGCTAGGTGAGGGGCTGGACTCAGGTTGAGGTGGGTTGTCCTAGCGCTTGTGACGTCACAAGCGCGATTGATTTCAAAACGAAACCTAAATTATCACAGTAAAATAAATCTACTTAGAGTAAATAAACCACTGGGTGCATTTTTTTGGCCTTAGGACTGTTTTTTTATGAAGTAAATACCCAAAGTTGAGTAAAAAAACATTAAAAAGTGAATTTTGCATGTGTGGTCCCCTTTAACTAAATTTTTTCCACAATCTGCCAGCGCTCAAATAATATGTTAGGAATGACTCTCAGCTACTGTCACACCAATATTTGTACCCCAGTGGGTCAGTAGCTGTAACACTAACTGAGTTACGGTCATTTTTAAGTTGTCTTGTGTCAAATTGCTATGGCGGCCATCTTAAGCTGGGCTGACTCTAAGGTCATCACTTTTGGACGTACATTTAATGATTCCTTTCGGAGTTTCATTAAAACAGTTCTGATGGTTTATAAGATATTCTGATAGACATGCAAGCACAAAAAAATAAATAATCATCGCCCGCCTTCACCTTCTGTCAGCAGATAAAATGAACAAAGAGACCCTTCAGAGGTACAGACACATTTGGTAAAAAATATATTTCAAAATCTGAGAAAAGCAAAAAATCTCATTCTGTGTGGTTGAAGGGTACCGTACATGTTTGTTTAACCCAAGCCACTTTTCTATTAGTACCATTAGATGACAATTTTATAAATCTTACACTTTGGTAAAGTCAGTCAAAATTGATTTAAAGAAAGACATTTTGAAGCGAGATAAATGTGCTTATGAGACTCCAGACAAGGCGGGAGTTAGTGGAACGGCGTACATCGCAGTACGTGCGTGCCCTTCTGTTTCCCGATAAGTCGCTGGAAAAAAGCTCCCCCTGTACAGAATAATAGGGTGCTTATTGAAACATTACTTCCAGAAGCAAACAACTCAGCACAAGAAAAGTGCAAGTGTGAGCAGCTGCATTCAAATTACACCAGCAACCTTTTCTTTACCTTCATGGAAGGTTCAAAAACTTGGTGAAAGTCATTTGACTTGGAAACACACGCTGTGCTTAGCATCATTAAAATGTCTGATATGTGGGGGAGGACTTGTCCAAATATTACTGACTAAGGATGCACGATATTGGATTTTTGGCCGATATCTAATATGTTAGAACTTATTTGGCCGACAACCAATACCAATAACGATGGTTTAGTCCGTAGACATACTTACAGAGACTACATAGCTTTCTCTGCTGTGGAATTAAAATACATTATTCTGCATGGTCTTTGTTGATTTGGTCCGCTACCAAATGCAGATGCCAAACAAAAGGGGCTGAAAATGATGTAACACTATATAAATATATAATATGGGGGCCGACATGATGTGGGGGTACGGCAACAGACCCAGGACCCGAAGGTCCCAGGTTCGATCCCCGGTCATTGCACATCTTGTGGTGTCTCTGAGCAAGATACCCCATCCCCAGGTGCTACCCGGGCGCCTCCAAAGTTTGCCCACTGTGCCGCCTGGTGGTGGATGGGTTAAATGCAAAGAGCCAATTTCATCATTGTATGGGAACATACAATGACGACAATACATACACATTGTTATTATTATTATTATATACTGTATTTTTAAAAAACAGTGCCTTTTATATCAGTGAGTTACTTTGATGGAATGGCTGATGTCCGATACTTAACTTTATCGCCAATATCGGCCAATACAGATACCATATCAACAATATCGACCACTATACCGTAATATTATCAGGAGTCAATTCAATTCAAGATGGCTGCCACAGTTAACAATTTAAAATAACGATAATAATAATTTACACTACCGGTATTTTAAAGGTATAGAGCTCAAATTTAGCATGGTAACAACTGAGAGTGGTCCCAGACATTTAGTCTGCGCACTAATTGTACAAGGACTTAAAGCTCCACTGACATGTTCTTTTAACTTTTCAAAAAATGGCACAACATATATAAATATTAAGATAGACCTCTGACCGTTTTTGCTAAAATAATGTTAAATGAATGAAAATTTCTCTCAAAATAGTTTAAAATTAGCGCCGTTTTTTTAGACCGTAAATCCGGATCTTCCGGTCACGTGTCAGCATTCCTGTTTGTGACGTCACGTCCGATACTGAACTCTGCTCAAACGACAAAAATATAGACGCATCCGTCGAATTTAGCCATTTAAAACTACATTATAGCGAAGCCAAATCGCTATAATGTAGTTTTAAATGGCTAAATTCGACGGATGCGTCTATATTTTTGTCGTTTGAGCAGAGTTCAGTATCGGACGTGACGTCACAAACAGGAATGCTGACACGTGACCGGAAGATCCGGATTTACGGTCTAAAAAAACGGCGCTAATTTTAAACTATTTTGAGAGAAATTTTCATTCATTTAACATTATTTTAGCAAAAACGGTCAGAGGTCTATCTTAATATTTATATATGTTGTGCCATTTTTTGAAAAGTTAAAAGAACATGTCAGTGGAGCTTTAAGTTAATAGCAAAATTCTAAGTAATTGGGAGTCTTTGTTTGTTAGAAAAATAGTTCATGAACTGCTTGATGGACGTTAAAATGGTAAATGGAGCTTACTTATATAGCGCTTTCCAGCCCCCTTTGAGGAGCCCCAAAGCGCTTTACAGTACCAACCATCCACCCATTCATACACGCATTCATACACCGGTAGCGGTAGACTGCCTTGCAAAGCGCTGCCTGTCCTACCGGGAGGAGCAACTCGGGGTTGCGTGTCTTGCCCAGGGACACAACAAGATATGCCGTGACCAGGGATCGAACCAGAGACCTTCTGGTCCTGAGCCGGCTGCCCTGCCTCTACACCATCTCAGACTAGGGCTGGGTGATATGAGGAAAATCTTATATCCCGATATTTTTTGGCTATATCACGATACACGATATATATCACGATAGCTCCAAAATCAATGAAAAAATGATTCAAAATTGATTTAAAAATTTCAACACTAAATTTGAACAAACTTAAATATTTTATTTTAACCATCAATTGCACACATAAGCTTTTTACAAATAGAATTATTGCCACTGTCTTTTTGTTGTCTACACTCTAGTCTAAATCTTTAATAAACTCAAAAATTGGACCATAGCAGCAAAAAAGTACTTCAAGCAAAAAGGAAGAATAAATAATTTAAACTTAAAAAGGTGCTCTTGTGCTTTTAACATAAAAAAATGTTAAATCAAAACATTTAAGGCCTTTAAAATACAAAAACAAAAGTATAAACAGTGGCCATAAAATTTACTGACTTTACGGCATGTTTTGCATATTACCGCATTTTGTTCGACGTCCTCTTTGTTAAATCCAAACCACTGCCAGATTATTGATCCAGTGCTGTTTCTCTTCGGAACCAGTTCTTCTCACGCTCACCCGAATCTCCCGCTGCCGCCATGTTTTCTCTATGCACGCATGCTCCTCTCTGGGTCCACTGGAGGGGAGGGGGCTAGTGAAGCGTTCAAGTGTGTCGGAAAAGTGAAACTTACAGGGACGCAGCTTATCGTTTGCATGATAATTTATACTCGATGGTCGAGATAAAGCCATTTTAACCATCGTACATTGAAAAACTCGCGATACATCGGGTATATTCGATACATCGCCCACCCCTATCTCAGCCCCAATAAAACTTTTAAGAAATAATCATTGGATGTGCCTTAAGAACTCATTAACCTTTAGTCAATCCATATCACAATGATCACCCTCATCAAGTGATAATAGAAAACACAAAAATGGCATTAAGTCTGTCCATTTAAGAGATATTGAGCTACGATTTGGTGTCTTTGTAACTGAAGGGTAATTATACAACATATTTCAAGTACAGTATCACTCAATGTATGAGCTCATTGCTTAAAACTGGCAATGACTGTTGGAGTTAACTTTGTCCGTTAGCAATACAGAATCTCATCAATCATTGGATGGATTTTAATAATACTTTCATCCATCCATCGTCTTTACCCACTTCTCCTTTTCTGGGTTGCTGTTGCCCATGTCCAACTGTCACTGTGCGAGAGGTGGGGACACCTTGGACAAGTCTGCAGTCCACCACAGAGACAAACAACCACTCACTTTCTCACTCACATCTAGGGACAATTTAGAGTTACCAATCAGCCTAACACGTGCTTTTGGTATGTGGGAGGAAACTGGAGTACCCGAAGAAAACCCGCACATGCACAGAGAGAACATGCAAACTCCACCCAGAAAGGTCCCAGGCCTGGATTTGATCCGGCAACCTTCTCGCTAAGAGGTAGAGCTGTCATTTCTAATACTGGCCCAAAGCCCGGCCCAAAGCCCAGCCCGAATTCAGGGCAGGCCGAGCCATAAAAATACATGGCCAAAAAAAATATATGAAGTAGCGTAGTGTGTATTGTATTAGAGTTAAAAAATTAGAAAGAGTTATTAATTTTGTTCTGTTACTGAAGATTAATTTTGATTGAACTAATTGTTTGAAAAAAAGGGGCAGATATAAGATTTTTTTCTTCTTTCTGCTACCTTTCATTTTTTATATTTTGTATGTTACCGTTTATGAGATTGTTTTGTATTGTATTTTAAAAATGAACAAATTTTATTTAAAAAAAAATAATAATGTGCTTAATGTGTGGGCCGGGTCAGTGTCGGGCTTTTCATTGCATCAGGGATGCACACAGCTGACGATCCAATTATATGGTACATGGCTTGCCATACTTTCACGTGGCCATTTGACTGCATGTTGACCGGCCAGTTGAAATAAGTTTTAAAAAAGCTGAGTTAAGCTTCAGATGGACTACTGCCAGCGATCCATCCGAAGCTCAAACGGACGTTCAGCCGCTGCACTCAGTGAACGCTTGTGGCAGATGATCCAAACAGGTGAGATCTCAAAATATTCTGCAGACATGTCAGAGCAGGGCCCGTGTCTGAATAATGCAGAATGCAGACAGAAGCAGGGATTCAATGCGCTTTGATGGCCATGAAAAGACAAACACACCCTCAGTTCCGATCTTCTGACTCCTCAGCCATGTGCGTCCACCCATCGTTAGTACCGTAAAAACCGGTCTATAATACGCTGTATTTTTGCTCATTTGAATGTCCTGCGTATTAAACACAGAAGAGTATTATTTATGGATTTTTTCCCCATATTTTTAGACCAATTTTTCGCTCCGATTCTTCGTTTTTCATTTTTGGCAAAAATGGTGCAGTACCATTATACGAGAGCTCTGGGCAGCAGCCAGCAGAGGACTCAGAGAGCGAAGAGGAGGGCCACTTCCAGCTCATGTGTCCGAAAACAGCCTCCTCTGGTCGGACTGACTCTGTCGCTGCCCGCCCCTTGCTCTGGGTGTACCGGTAGCTGCATTTAGCTTAGCTGTGAGGTTCGCTGTTTTTGTTTGCAAGATACCACTCATAAACCACACCGCGGATTTTTAAATCCAGCTGATTTCACATTTGGTTCAGCTCAGGAGCCCGTCTGCTATAGTCAGGTAAGAAATATATTTTTTAAGCGTTTATTTAGCTAAATTTAAAGAAACAAAGCGTCCGGTCCGAGCCGCCTGCCTAAAATTCGGCGAACTTTTTTTTTTAAATCCAGCTGATTTGAACATTTCGTTAAGCTCAGGAGCACGTCTGCTATGAAGTCAGCTAAGAAATATATTTTTTCTCGCAAAGAAATAATTGTTTTACCGTGTTTCCTTGTGAAGATCTTCGTACTCGCTTGCTTCTGTCGCCGCCATCTTGATTAGGGCAAATGAGGCGCTGACGCGTCGCGTGGCGATGACGCGTATTAAACACCGAAGCGTATTGTTTACGTTTTTTTCTTGTTTATTGTTAATAATTAGACAAAGCATATTAAACACCGGTGCGTATTTTCCTCCGGTGAATACGGTAACTATATAAGCAGTCAAGGCTTAATTAAAAATGTTGGGGGGGGTTGTGTTTCTGACCGGTTAATTTGTCGGGTTGGGTGGGGTTTGGAAATTACGGCTACGGGCTGGGGCCGTGTTGGGTAGGATTTTTTTGTGCCTGAATGCTACTGAGAGGCAACAGCTCTACAAACTGAGCCGCCTAGAATAAACTTTGTAGAAGATCCACTTTGAGATGTCTGCTGCAAATTCACAACTCAGTCAATTGACTGGATACTGAACTAAAAAATTATGTGGCAGCAGCTGACAATCATCCTCAACACACATTCTGTGCACTAATACATCTCGTCAGATCTCATACGTCAGATGGTTTCACCTTAACAACTCTTACCAGTCTACAACTCCCTCCTTTCTCATTATCATTTGAAAACTCTGACATGACATTACAGTAGACTGTGCAACCTACTAATATCCTTCATTTTCAAACAAATGTTTTGAAGCCAGATTTGTGTGAAAGCAAAATCACTTTTGTGCAGAAGGTCTGCAGAAGGTCGAGGCAGCCCACTCCAACATCAGCACACATGAAGTGCCAACAATTAGCTGCTGTGGAGCAGACAGTTGACTGGCCCAGCTGGGCAGCTGTGTGCATGGGTAGGTAATTCAGGCAGGCGTAGAGGAACACAGGAACAAAATGACCCTATGTACAGACATAAAATCAATTCTCCATGTCATGGCCAATCAACAATTTAGCTTAGAGTCCGTGGGTAAAATTTTGGAACTCGAATACTGTTTTCGAAGATGCACATCTGCCTGCTATAAGGCAATCTACTAATTGAGAGCAAAACTTGACATGTATATAAATCTGGAATATATCCATACTGTCAGGTGACCTGAAGCCCGTCACCTTCTGCAGCTGGATCGAATCCCTGCTCAGGAATTCTGGTTGAGCTCTGTAAATATGCCCCGCTTCACAGCAAGCCACAACTCACTGAAGCCCTTGTTAACTTAAAAAGAGTGACAGATGGAAAATCTGGCCCATCAGAAGTCAACATCACAACCACCTGTGGCATTCACCACAACACAACACACACCGAGCCATTGCTTCTCACACTAATGACCTTTAGCCATCATTGCTCGGGCATTCTGCTCAGTTTTTTTGACGGATGCTCATTAGTAGTGAAGGCCTGTTAAACCGGAGTTTGCTCCCTGTCCACCTTTCCCTGCATCAGCTCAACCCACGGCCACGGTCCCATAGTCCAGCTGCAGGTTCTGTTGCACTTAACGGGGAGTGGGTAAGAACAGGGCTCAATATGCGAGGGGCAGAGGTCTGAGGACTTGGTGGCCTTTGACAGGAGGTGTGATGTTTGTAGATGAAGACTAAATGAAACCCTGGGCACGTTCACCTGTAACCACCACTCCCCCCCCACCACCACCACCCAAAGCCGGAGTATTCCGCCCGGTCCTGCTGACCTCGCACATCAACCCTGGTAGTGACAGCACAGGATGTCTGGTGGGCTCCATTAGAGCTCTGCAGTGACCTTAAAATTGTGCTGATGACCATACTGCACATGCCAAAAACAAAAATAAAAGCCATCTTTAAATCCCAACATCCCTTTCAAACACACATCTGATGGAACGAACACTCGATTTGCTCAAAACGCTTCGGTTTTGATCCAGTTCTGTTATATTTTTAGGAACCAGCTTTGAGACTTAAAACCTCAAGACAATAGCCTTTTCGCTGGGCGTGATCGGATAAAGCAACACCAAGTGTCTGAAAGCCAAAAATAAAACCAAATATGCTTCAAATTAATATTTCTAGCTCCATCTGGAAATCCTAAGAAGATGGAGCTAATTAAAAACCTAATCATCCCCATTTACAGTTCATAAGAGGCACACAAATTTTACTGACAACGAATCTCTTATCAGTAATGAAAACAACAAGAAATGCTGCTGAAGCATTCAAATATGATGATGTGGATTCATCGACCCCCGTCACTACAAACTGAATCATTTTACTGCTTCACTTCAAGCTCCTTTAATGTTCTGTGCATCAGTCCGTGGTTTTAGATCAATAGCACAGAGGGACAGTCTTAGTTACCTTCATCAAAGTCAGCATCATCCTCGGTGTGCTGAGGGAAGGGGAAGCAGTTGGTGATCTCCAGCCGGTCTTCGACAACCAGGCCCAGCAGGACGCCCTGAACCACCTCGCTGCCCTGACCCTCCTCCTGGTAGTGCTTAATAATCTTCATCACAACCTGTGAGAAATTTAAAAAAAAAAGAGCACTGCTTCAATATCAAACAAGAGCAAAGCAGGGAGGAAGTCAGAAGGCATTTCGCAGCTTACAGTAACAGCTGCAGTAATCACATTGGGTTTTTGACCTGGAGTTTTATCCCCAGTGCAGTTTTACCCTTGTTTTTCTTTTCATCACATACGTTTCAAAACGGTCAACAAGCTGAGATGTGACAACATGGTGATTCCTTACTATGAGAAAAGAAACCATCTTCATTTAAAAAAAATGCTGTTTTTATTTTACAAAACAAAAATGCAGTGTTAAAAACACATTACCGACTGTCTTTTTATATATACAGGTAGTCCTCGACTTACGACGGCCTCGACTTACGACGTTTCGGGGTTACGTCACGCATCTCATTAAAAAATTTTTTTATTGAAAAATCTTATTTTATGTGTATAAATGTTCTTGATTTTATGTGTACAGCACTTTGATGCAGCTGTGGTTGTTTTAAATGGCTTTATAAATAAAGTATTATTATTATTATTTTGAAGCAGATTCATGCAGTTTCCGGCAGTTTTCGGTTAGCTTCTGTTAGCTCCGGCTTCGACAGCCGGCTTTGGACGGACTGTGTGTCTGATCAGAGGTTGCTGCGCTCGGATACACAAGCTGGAAATGCTCAGTGAACTCTGTGGACGTCTCAGGCCCGGAGCAACAGCCGCCAATCGCTCCGCCGCATCCCACCACGCCGGCCAACACCACCAGCTCACCGCAGGATCCGGTGACCATCCCACCGCTACTGTCCCTACCATCAGCCGGCCCCACCGGGGACACGGAGCCGACGGGCGACGAAGAGGCCTGCTACGGCCGGGAGCTCGCCTCGATGCTCCGCCTGGCAGCCTCGGATGTTGGAGGGACACCGAGCTAACATGCTAACACGCGAAGAAACGGCTTCACCAGCTCCCAGTAAGTTATTAACTCTTTTTTCCCTCATTATGGCTCCAAATGTATGGAACTAACATGCCAACAGGCCTTACTGTAAACAGTTTGGACCGCGTAAAGCTGCAGGAAGCTGCAGAGCTCGGAGGTGCAACGAGCTAACATGCTAACAGACAGAGAAAGAATTCACCAGCTACCAGTAAGAAATTAACTCTTTTTCCTTCATTATGGCTCCAAATGTACTGTATATGTTTTTTGACAATTATGTAGGGTACTGTGTTAGGATAGGCAAATTGCTTGGTAACTGTACAGTACCGTACATGTACGTGTATAGGTGGCGGCCAGTGTGTATGTGTATTTCGAATTACGACAATTTTCGTACGGTCGTAGGAACGGAACTCCGTCGTAAGTCGAGGACTACCTGTATTTATATAGAAAGTACTAAACATATAACAACATTAAGACAGGTCCTCTGGATGGTTTCTTTTTGTTGGACCATTTTGTCTTTTATCTAAAAGACTTGTCAGTCTGAGCAACTGCAACAAACTCAGTCTTGTAAGCAGCAGCTTCACATAGCAGGTCAACCAGGTTCAGTGTTTCCCCTACATTACTTGCCTTGGCAGAGCGCTCATCTGTTCCAAGATATTGGGGGGGGCGCTATTGGGAGACCGAGACATGTCTGTGCTGTGCACTCTTTGGACCGATAGTTTTCAAGTTGGAGTGGACACGGCTCAGCAGGAGGGAAATGGTGTGTTACCTTTGTAGCCTTTTAGCTAGCTCGTTTGAAGAAGTCATGGGCAAAGAGGTTCAAAACATCTCGGTTCATTTTGAATCACTTTGGCCATGACTGCCTCAAACGAGTCGGCGGGGGAGAGGGCGGACTCCAGAAACCATTTACACACAATCAAACTGGTTGACCCACTATGTGAAAGTGCTGTTTATAAGACTGAGTTTGTTGTGGCTCTTCGGACTCATGGTCTTTTTTGGAGGAAAGACGGAACGTTTCAACAAACAGAATCCGTCCAGAGGACCTGACTTCACTTTGTTGGATTTTTCTACCTGGATTATTGAGCATGAATCAGGATACTAAAGATATATAATGTTAGCTTACCAGACCGCACAAGGATAAGAATCTAAGCAGAGCAGTCAAAACTTTAGGTAAAATCAAAAGGAACCACTTGGGAGGAAAATAGCAACATACTTCTAAAATTAGACAGAATGTTACTGTTCTTTTAAAAAGCTAATGTGGAGCACGCTGGTGTTCCCAGTGAGGAGTCAAAGATGTCCAACCAGACAATCCATGGAGAGTGAACAGACAGAGATTTGACATTTGGAAAAATCCTAAATGAATTGAGTAAGGACATTGTAAAGCTGAAGGATTCATGCATACACAATGTAGCACAACCATCACTGCATATACCAGTGTAATCAATCATGGAGTGCTTTGTGTTTTGTTTTCACTTGGCAATGACTGCAAAATGAAAACCTGTTGAAAAATAAAACAACTGCCTTCTTTTTACTGTTTACAATGAGAAAACCCATTCATAAAAAAAAGTCAAACATGTGCCAAAAGTATGTATTTAAATACATTTAAAAAAAACAATGCTTCACATAGATTTTTAGAACGTTCATTAACATTCTGTTTTCAAAATAATAATAATTATTACTTATATAGTAAGTTGCTCCCGGTAGGACTGGAAAGCGCCTTGCATGGCAGTCTGCCGCTACCGGTGTATGAATGTGTGTATGAATGGGAGGATGGTTGGTATTGTAAAGCGCTTTGGGGCCCCTCATAGGGGGCTGGAAAGCGCTACACTGTATAAATAAGCTCCATTTACCATTTAACATATACAGTATTGTAGTCTAATGCACCTGGATCTGCTGCCTACATGCGCAAAGAGAGATTCCATCAAAGTCATTAAAAAAAGAAGCTAAGCATGTTCCAAAATATAAACTAAGTTGTTAAAAACTGTAAAATAATCAACTTAGTCTAAACAAAATTTTAAATAGAAAACCATTGAATGAGACTGTAATATATGTCCATTAACAGGTTGTTGTAAAAGGAAAATGGTGACGGCAATTTGCTTTATTTTTTATTTATTTAAATTAAACAAATTCTTAGTTTCAGTGTTTGATGCGTTTACTTTGGTCCAATGTGAACAAAATACTGTATAAGTTTACAAGATTTGCACATCATTGTGTCCCGTTTTTATTTACATTTTATAAAAGCTCCTAACCTTTTGAAAACTGAGGTTGTATTTTATAGAACAACCTTTAAGAGTCTGGTCTTGAAAAACCTCCAAGTCTGAGGAAACATTTCCTCAAATATATTAAAGACCGTGTAAAGTGAAATTAAATGTGTGTTTTTAGTTTGTCACATGGCATAAATATGTGTTATTAATCACCCATATAAATCTGACTGATTAAAAACATTGTTTACCTTATAAAATTAAGTCTCAAAAATCATGAAAAAACATGATTTTGCCTTGCCCTGGAACGCTGGGGGCGTGTCAGTGCGTGGGCGTGGTTTCAGCGCTCGTGTCCTGCCCCTGCCCTGAGCTGACTGTGTGGAGGTGGAGAGGCAGGCAGCAGAGATCCAGTAAACCTGCTCTGTTTTTATTTGAGTTCTGTCTGTAACAGCAGCTACTTTTTCCAAGAGTTACGCTGTTTTTGTAAATAGTTTTCTTGTGTGTTTTTAATCTGGAATGAATAAAAAAAAAAAGAGTTGTACCATGCGGGATTTGAACCCGTGGGGTTTGGGACGGAAGGCAAGCGCTTTATCCATTGACCTATCCAGGCATTACAGATACTCGGTATAAAACCACGCGGTATAAAAACATGTTATGATTTGTACGGGTGCCCTGACCATTGCGACATCCAGGGAAGATGCACGAACGAGGCATAATTGATTAGCTAGCTAACAATGAACAAAATATCTATGCTATTGCTATCTGATGCTATCTGCGATTCGCGAGTGAACGGCTCCACCGAGGCGAATTTATACGGCTGGAGCTGCAGGGGGTGGGGCTATACTAATGAGGACCGCGTGACGAAACGCGGTCACGTTTAAAACACGCCTAAAAAATCCTGAAACAGAAAAATGTTTATACACAGTTTGCTCTATAACTCCAAAATTAATTGAGCTACAATTTTGAGACTTTTTACTCATTTACAAGATTACAATTATGACATTTATAATGTTTATTGAAGAAAATGTTGAAATTCACTTTACACTGTCTTTAAAAATCCCAGAAATGGGGATATTTCAACACAAATAGAAGCACATCCAGCACATCCAGCACCTTTCTAAACATTTCACATCTGCGTTTAACCAAGTATTTAACAGTTTGGTCAGCTACAAAACTCCTACATACAGCCACTAAACTGCCAGAATGCAATAAAAAACCTTAACGAGAAGGAATTCTGGGACACATTACTCAGGCAACCACAGACTGGTTGAGTGGTGCAGTAGGAAGCACCGCCTGCAAGCTCCACCATTTGTGCATCTCTGCTCATGAATGCTCACAGAAAGGGACCAGTTGGTGTTGTTGAGCGTAGTTCAGCAACTTGAAGGAAAGCGAGGGGGCGGGCGCAGACGTCTCATCAGAGAAACGCCACACGTGTTCAGTGGGAGGGCATACTTCAACTTGTAGCGTGATGTTCTACACCCAGATGCTTCACCTAAACAGTGCTCATGCATCATTCAATTAATTTCAAAAATACTTTATTAATCCCAAAAGGAAATTAAGTGTTGTTGTAGCTCATCATCCTGGTTTCGTTCAAGAGTTGTTATACAGATGTTGATAGCTGTGGGCAGGAAGGATCTCCTGCAGCAAATTTGAAGAATCTGGCCCCAGATACCGATCCGTCCACTTGCTGTCAGATCCGACGGGCGTCTCAGTCCTCTTGAGCCCAAATGCCGGGCAGAATTCCTCCCTGAGTGATGGCCACTCCTCCCAGCCAGTGTTAATTTTGACAGCTATTTTTAATTTACTTAGTCATCAGAATTTTTTTTGTTTTAGTCTAATTTTAGTTGACAAATCAATGAAAACATTTAGTCGACTAAATCTACAGTCAATTAAGTCGACTAAGTTATACATAGTAAAAACTTTTCATCAATTCTCTGTAGTTACTAAAACAAAACAATGTTTTAACCATAATATTAATATTAATATGCAATACATACAACAACAAATAAAACTTTTTTCAAACATTATTTGTCTAACCTTGCTTTTAACAGTAAAACTACAAGCAGTACTTGAATCCAGTGTTAATTTTGACAGCTATTTTTAATTTAGTTTTAGTCTTAGTCATGTGACTAAAACATCATTTAGTTTTAGTCATTACTTAGTCATCAGAATTTTTTTGTTTTAGTCTAATTTTAGTCGACAAATCAATGAAAACATTTAGTCGACGAAAATAATTAGTCGACAATTAGTCGACAAAATTAACACTGCTCCCAGCAGTCTGCAGAGCTCCTCATCGCCACGGATGCCAGGGGATGATCCCAGTCCTCCCATTGTCACAAGCAGAGTTTCCCACCAGCGGATCTCGGCTGTCAGGTACTGGAGCACCACCGACAGATTGATGGGAATTCATTCATGACGCCTCTTTTTTTCAATTCATTTGAGATTTGGCGCTGTAGCTGAGCTATTATTGAGCTTTTGGAATGCTAAAGACCCTTGTTGTCATGGCTACGCATCATAAATGCCCAAAAGTAAAAAGGTTTCAGTAAAAATCCTTCCAGCTGCACAACATCCGACACCAGATGAAACAATCATCTGAAAAAAGAGGAATTAATGTTTTCAAAAGCAATATCTCAGAATGAATGTAACAGAGCTACTCTACCAACATGCATCCACCCCGAGTGGCGCAACTCAATGTATGTATTTCATTTTTGATGCAAGGTAAATAAAACTGACAATCCAGGCAGGCTCCAAATCAGCATCAACAACACCAAGACCCATGTAACTCTACATACACGCAGTAACATTACATAAACAGCAGCCAATCAAAGGACTGCAAAAACGACAGAGTGGGGTTAAGTGTCTAAATGAACAGCAGCTAGATGATGAAAAAAGTCTGCAAAGCAGAGTGTGGACAGGGAGAGCATAAATCACACTGATAACAGTGTGGGCAGGTCACAGCCAGAGGCATCAATAATATACACGTACACATACACACAGGAGCAGGGTGGCAGTTCTGCACCCATAATCACAACAAAACCATCAACACCACAATAACGGAGCCCTTCCTGGTTTCTGCTGCACACACGCACGCGCCCACACATGCACACACGCATACAAGCGGGCCGTCTTGAGAGATGATTTATTTTCATGGAGAGTTGTCATGCAACAAGTTAAGAGCTGGGGGCAGTGGGAAGAGAGACGATACGAGGTGGAGCAGGGAGAAAAACAAATCTCATTCCCTGCCTGTCCAGGCTGTTCTGACTGAGAGCTGAGAGCGAGGGGGGGTGAAAACACGCAAGAGTGAGAACTCCGTGGGGAAGATGGCGCTGCCGGTGGGTGAGGAGGAAATACAACGCTGAAAATGTGGGACAAACTAGAAAGATGCAAAGAAAATGCTGACAAATGAGAGCAGGGGGGCTCAGAGAGCAGACAGATGTGGAAATGACGGCCAGGGTGGGACGAGAATTTTTAGCTTTACTGCCCCCCCACCCCCACCCCCTGCTCCTGTTTGAGCTTTGGCTTTCCTTTCCTGCCATCAGATAGCTTTTCTAGCCTCACCCTCATCACTGACAGCAGATCTGCTATCGGCTATCTGTACTCTGGGCAATCTCTTCATCTCACTTTAAAAAGCATCCTTCTGGGAGAGGAGGAGGTGGGGGACCAGACGAGCGACTAAAAGAGCATCTGCAGTGAGGTCAAACAAAAGGGAGGCGCAGCCACGTTCGGAGAAATTCCTGAGTCTACAGAAACGCTTCAAAGGACAGGAAACTAAAGAGGCATCTGCACATAATACAAGGGAAGGAAGGAAGGAAGGGATGATGGGTGTGTGTGTGTGGGGGGGGGGGATTTGTACCACTAGCTTCCTGATACCGAGTAAATGCCAACAGGTATTGAAAGCAAATCTGAGAAAGCTCCAAGTTCGGTGGACACTCCAGCATCTTCCTTAATGCTACACTTTCTCACACACACACAAATCTATCAATATGAGGACATCATATTATAACTCAACGAGCTGAAATTGAACTGTGCAAAATCAATTATAACCCATATCTCTTGTTGGCCACTTAAAATTCATATTAATTTTTTTGTGCAAAAACAGAGCTCATAATCCTGACAGAAAGAGTCTGGAGCTGTGAGGAAGCACAGCGACCGAGCCGATCGTTTCATGAGGCTTGATTTTTTTTTTTTGCACAACTCAGATGTGAACTGTGAGTTTCTGGAGCAGCTTGTTGGGTTAACTCTGCGGCAGATCCTCATCTCATCTGCCAGCTTTGCCTGCTGACTTGGAGGGATCTTTTTTGAAATTGTCTGCCCAAGTCTGCCTTAAAACGTGATCACAACCGGAGACCATTAAAATGCAGGAAAACATATCGAAGACAATCTGGAGGTAAACGGAGTCACATTGTGACCCCTTTGCAGACTTTAAAGGAAACGCTTGCCCTGCTGATTATCTGCTGCGGCTTACATTTAATTTAAACGATGAATCAAATAACACGACACGTCGACACCTGCTTTGAATTATTTCCCACAAACATAATATAAAATTAGGAGCGAGCGTCTTAAGCCATATGTCTGTGAGAATCAAAGCCCTACAGCTTTGGTCTTTAATCTTTAGAAACCAGCTTGTACAGTATATATTCATGGCTGTCCACTTAAATTTTGATTCAAATATTCTGATTCATGCTCAATAATCCAGGTAGAAAAATCTAACAAAGGTAAGTCAGGTCCTCTGGACGGTTTCTTTGTGTTGAAACATTTCATCTTTCATCCAAATGACTCCATCGATCCGAGGAGTCACAACAAACTCAGTCTTGTAAATAGCACCTTCACATGTGGATCAACCAGTTGGCCATCCGAGCACCTCAGACTGATGGAGTCTTCTGGATGAAAGACGAAACATTTCAACAACAAAAAAAAACATCCAGAGGACCTGACTTAACTTTGATGGATATAATTTAAATAGTTAATTTAATTAGTTTGAAAGTTTATAATAGGTAGGGATGCGCAATATAACCGGTACACGGTATAAACGATATAAATTTAGATTACGATAGAGATCTGTCTTCTACCGGCTAACCGCAAAATCAGAGTTGTCAGATTTAAAGGAGCTGTATGTAACTTTTCTAACAATATATTTTTAACATGTTTCTTCACTCTGTCACTACCTCCTGACATACTGATTTTAGACAAGTAATCTCTGAAAAAAACTATTGTCCCCTTGCTTCTCTAAAAGCATTTCTAAAAAGCCACAGTGACCCACCGTTAACCAGCCAATAAAAACAGAGTTTGTAACCAGCCAATAAAAACAGAGCTTGAATTTGAATCAGCCAATAAAAACAGAGCTTGAATTTGAATTTCAGCAGAGCAAGGGTAACAGAGCCATATATGGCTCTGAGGGGGAGGGACCAGAAACGTGTCTCTGTTCAAAATTTTCCTAAGTTCCAGCGTGTTCCAGAAATTACATACTGAACCTTTAATTGTTACTTTTTTTAGTTTAAAACTGTGCATCAGTGGTGTTGAAGTGTACAAACAGAGTTGTCAGAGTTAATCGATACTTTTTTTGTGTTGAAAACTGTGCGTAAGTGGTGTTTAAAGTCTTTTCTTCGAGTGCTAATAGCGAAGCTACAAGCTAACGTGTTGCCGTCGGACGCATGCGCAAAACGCTGTGCTCCGCCGAAAGTTTTTTTTTTTTTGTCGAAAGTTAAAGTAAGCGTTGGTCAGCTTTAAATCAGAGTTGTCAGATTTAATCTTTACTTTTTTTAGTTTAAAACTGTGTGTAAGTGGTCTTTTCTTCGAGCGCTAAGTATCGAAGCTATAAGCTAACTTCGTCCGGCTTGCCGTAGTTTTGTCGTATACGGACGCATGCGCAAAACGCTGCGTTTCATCGAAAGTTTTTTTTTTTTGGTCTAAAGTTAAAGTAAACGTTGGTCAGCTTTAGAGAAACCTGCTCTCTGATCTGTGAACAGAACGCTGTGTTGTGTGATTTTACTGCGAGACCCTCTCGACCCTCTGGTCAAAGCCACAGAGGAAACTGGTTCTTCTTCTGGTTGCCTTGTCAGATCTCCTTAAAGCAGAAGGAGACGCCCTCTAGAGGGTTGGAGGCTGAAGTGTTTTCAGTGTAAAATGCTCTGTTGTTTGTTTCTTAAAGGAGAAATGAAAAGTGTTTTTAAGCTAATAGTAGTCTAATGAAAAGCATAAAATAAGCTTGTTGAGAAATTTTCACAAGTCAAAAATGTCATCCTAACTCAAATTTAGACTTTGCAAAGTGAAAAAATTCTCATCTGGTGTTTTTGACCCCCCTCCTCCTGCCTGCTCTCCGTCCCCTGAATATGACGTAGGCAGTGCAACGAGTCGTCCCTCATACAGTAATATTAGTGTGTGTATCTAGTTGTGGACAAAAAGGTTTCAGTGTGTAGCAATTATGGATGCAGCAAAAAAAATCTATTTTTTAAAGAATCAAGATTCTTAGTCCTGGCGATTCAGAATCTATTCTAAAAGCCCCAAAATCGATTTTAAAACTTTTTAAAATTTTATATTGTATTTTTACCGCTCCTGTGCATTCGGCCGCTGTAGAATTTTGGCCGTGTAGGGCCACCGTAGTTAGTTAGCCAGGCAGCTCCCAATGGAGCCTGCTAGCAAGGAGGGAGATGCATGTTTCAACTTGCTCCTTCATCTTTAAAAATCATTTTAGATCCTACTATGTTCTGGGGAAGACAGAGCTTAACAAGACATTGGTAACTGTTTCAGGACATTTTCAACACCCCCACTTCCACGTTAGCATACGGCGCTAGCATGCTAACATTAGCATACGGCGCTAGCATGCTAACGTTAGCATGTGGCGGCTAACGCACGGCTATTCGTATTTCCAGGATAGAAATGCCCATTAATGCACTAAATCACCAAACTGTTTTTGACAAACTAAAGTGATATGACTAAAGTGACTAAAGTGACTAAAGTGACTAAAGTGAAAGTGACGAGGCTAGCCTGTATAAATAAAGGTTGAATGAATGAATGAATATCCTTCAGATTCAAAAAAGTCTTCTGCTTCCATTTTAAATGACAGACAGGAGGACAGTAATGATGGGTTTATAGCTTCAGTGTTATTGTAAGATAGCAAAGGAGGTCTTAATTGTGTCATAAAAGTGCGTCCAGAAAATTACTACAGAAATCACTGTACTTCGGCATGTAGCAGGAAAAATGTAAAAAACTATTTCTTTAAGCTACTGACTTGAAAAAAGCATACTAAGTATGTTTATGTGTGTTGTTTACTATATGAAATTCTTGTTATATCGATTTTTTCAGATTTGATTACATTTCTCCTTTAAGTGACAATATTGGAAACTGTTACGAGTTAACAACATACCGTATTCTTTAGTTTAAAACTTATGGCTAAAACTACACAAGATATATTTTGCACTGTTTTGCACTACAAGAAAGAAGCCTAATGCTTGAGTTGTTAATTATTTAAAAACTATCTGGACCTAGTAGTGAAATTTTAATAGAGATTATTTTGTGGTATAGCAGTTTTCAAAATAAATTATGGCAAAAGGACACCCTATGCTTTTTTTTTTTCTATTGCAAGTTTTATACCAAAAACATATTGCGATATATATCGTTATCGCCACCCTTCAGAATACATATCGTGATATGAATTTTAGGCCATATCGCACATTCCTAATAATAGGGATGCACAATATTATCAGCATGGTATCGGTCGATATTAGCCATAAAGTTAAATATCGGACATCGGCCATTCCATCAAAATAACTCACCAATATAAAAGGCACTGTTTATATACATTATTTATGTATTTATTTATTATGACAAGGATGCCTGCAGCACCAGTTATGACGTCACGCGCGCCTACCTGAACTGATCAGGGCGGGAGAGGAAGAAGTGAAAATGTTGGCGGTGCAGAAGTTTTTTAAAGTGTTGGAAACTGAACTGCTAGTTGCAATGACTGCTCAGCGTCAGTGATGAAAGGAGGAGCGAAAACCAAGTCCTGCATCACTTCGAACCTAACTAACCATCTCAAGAAGTGTTAGAGAGAGTAAATGTCATGAATACATTTGCCATAAAACATAACCGAAGTTGAAGTGTTACATCATTTTCAGCCCCTTTTTGGTATCTGCATTTGGTAGCAGGCCAAATAAAGACTGTGCAGAATAAAGTAGTATTTTAATTCTACAGCAGAGAAAGCTTTGTAGTCTATGTAAGTAGGTCGAGAAAAAAATGGTATTGGTATCGGTTATCGACCAAATGAATTAACATATTGGCGTATCGGATATCGGCCAAAAATCCAATATCGTGCATCTTTAGTTTGTAAAGTTTTTAATGAAGCACCTGAACAAACAGGAGCAGCCACAGACTCTTTTCTTTCTTTTCTTTTTTATGGCTACTCTGCACCGTGAGAAAAGCAAGCAGCCTTGTGTGTCCGGAGCATCTGATTTGTGTCACGTTAGTATGTGACACCTCCCTGACAAGTCGAAGCTTAAGGGCCTAAGGCATGTGTAAAAGCCTCGGGGGGGAAGAGGAGACTCTACCTCTACTTTATCCCAAGCTTTGAAATAAATGTTTAAAAAGTCTCTGGCACTGTTTTATGAAATGTTAGGATTAAACTCTTTTTGTAACAGTTCCTGCCTTTTGTGTGAATCCCCAGAGCTTTCAAACTCACGGCGCCAGAAATACACCACGCTCATTTTCCTTAATTCACGGCGCACAACTACGAACCCTGTCTGACGCGCATCGTACGTCAGAACAAACAAAACCGAGCTTCGCGCACCCCCCCACAAATAAAGAAGCTTACTTGATCCCAGTGGGTGTTTAATAGAAACTCACTGCTGTGTTCCAATCTCATTCTGTAGCAACACAACTCTCTGAATTCTCTTCAAAAGCAAGAAAACAAACCATTTTTACAACACAGCAGCAGCGAGACCGTCTGCAGGCAACCCTGCAGCTAAACCTCTGCTGGTTGGGTCATGATGCAACGCGGCGGCAACTGCTGCATTTCAACGCATTCAGGTGAAATGAGGTTCATAAGTCTACCTCAAATAAACACACACACACACACGCCACTCCCTCAGCTAAGTAAAAATGAGATTGCACACCGGATGGATTTGGGGTGTTTAGATTTAAGAGCTAAGATTAAAATGTTTGGTTGACAAGGCTAAGAAAGAAATTATGAGAGTCTCAAAGGATTTGATATTACACACATTAAAAGTTAAATATTTAGATGTGAAAACAGAGCCCGAGACTCAAGGACAGTTTTAATGAGACAGATACAAGTCCAAGCTCTGCTGCTGCATTCATACACTCTACAAAAATACACTGCTTTATATCTAGTGCAGCTCATGGCCCAAGGAGGGGAGAATGTAAGAGCATGCCAATGAAGCAAGTTTGTCCTCTGCTGTTCGTACAGAGGCATTACAGAATGGAAAGATTAACAGAGACACTGTTTTTAGGGATGCACCGATCCACATTTCTCACTTCCGATCCGATACTTAAAAACTGGGTATCAACCAATACCAATACTTTTCCGATCAGATACCGTTCAGGTATACAAATCTGTATAATGAAGCTTTTGAACTAATATTTATTTTAACATTCATTCATTCATTCATTCAACCTTTATTTATACAGGCTAGCCTCGTTGAGTCACGGGGACTCATTTACAAGAGGGACCTGTCTCACTCACACCAAACAACCATCCACTCTCACACTCACACCTAGGGTCAATTTAGAGTCACCAATCAGCCTAACAAGCATGTTTTTTGGTCTGTGGGAGGAAACCGGAGTACCCGGAGGAAACCCACGCATGCACGGGGAGAACATGCAAACTCCACCCAGAAAGGCCCCGGACCGGGATTTGAACCGGCAACCTTCTCGCTGAGAGGCAGCAGCTCTACCAGTTGTGCCACCGTGCTGCCCAAAAAGACATCAACATGGTGTGAGACATCCAATGAAGACTCTCTGAGCCTTACCACAGGAACCTCACAAACTTTAACAGCAGACGGGAGGCAGGTCTTCACCACACACGTCCTTCTTACTCATGATTCAGTTGGAAAAACTAAAAAAAACGCTAAGCATGATGGGAAAGACAACACAGCCACTCCCCTTAACCAGTAAGGCAGTGGATTTTGTTGTCTTTCCCATAATGCTTAGCAGTACAGTATTTTAGTTTTCAAAACTAAAATACTGCTAAGCATTATGGGAAATCCCATTTTTTTGTTTCGTTTTTGACTGTGGCACTGAGTTGTAATTCTTGTTGAATTTGATCAACAGATACAGATTTAAACAATACTGAACATTGAATTTACATTTAAAAATTCTATGCATAGTTTAAAGCTGTATCCCTTGATCAAATTCAACAAGAATTACAACTCATATAGTGCCAGAATCAAAAATAAAACAAAAAAATGGGGACTGTGTTGATTTCCCATAATGCTTAGCAGTATTTTAGACTAGTGTTCCGGGCACCATGAGTCAGAAGGACGTCTGTGGTAGAGACGTGCCTCGTTTTTGCCATTAGTTTGTGAATTACTGTAGTGAGGCTATGAGTGTCTTCTCTGGGTTTACCTCACACAATGTTAAAACAGAAGTCACAGAGCATGGTGCAATATACTGCTCTCTGACATCTAGAAAATATCTGAAATTTTGGCAGGCTGGTTCCGATATCTGATACTTGCCTTATGCTGGTATCGTATCGGATATCGATACAGATACTGGATCAGATCGGCCCCATCCCTAACTGTTTTATGTTGTTTCTGTCCAGATATGAGATACAAGCAATAATCACTTAGAAGAATAAAAGCTTTTGTTACTAAATGTATTATTTCTAATAATATTTACATCAAATCAGAGGTGAGGCGATGGAAGTTAGCCAATAATTGGGATGTAAGATGTAATTTTCACAATTATTGTTTTGTTAAATAAGTGGTGTTAGATTTAGCTGAGCATTTCAAGTCCTGTTCACATGCGATTAATCTCTGGAAACGTTTGCATTTGTTTAGTCAGTGTCGAATCGATTGTGGCAAATCAGCATAAAAAACCTATTTACATGTACATTGTGATGCTGTGTTTGTAGTTTTCATGCCGGGACTAGCTGGCACAGTGATTTTTGAATTTTGTGATGCAGATAGTTCTGGCTGGAGCATGAAAGCGGTCGAATCCAAAATTGTGAATAGACAAATCTTTGTTTGGACCAAGGATGAGGTTGGGCTACTCCTGCATGCTGAAAACAGGGAGCAGCACAAACAGCACTCTGCTATCCACCATTGTTATTGTTGTATATATACTCGCGCAGAAAAACTGTTGACTGCAGCTGTCCGTATGCTGGGCATTTCCAAAAACATCCACTTCAAGTAGCTTCTGTTTCAGAGAGAAAACGAGCACTGTTGGGAGTGTACGCAAATGGCAAAATGCAGCAAAGAGCTACGGAGCTACTCAAAAACAGCGTTGTGTGAACTGGACCTACGCCGATTAAAGGTTCAGTATGCAGTTTCTGTAGAACTGCAGCAGTTAGAAATATTTTCAACAGGCAAAGCATTCTGATCCCTCCCCCTCAGAGCCATATGTGGCTCTGCCCCCTTGTGGTCTGTTGAATTTCAAATTCAAGCTCTGTTTTTATTGGCTGATTCAAATTCAAGCTCTGTTTTTATTGGCTGGTTACAAACTCTGTTTTTATTGGCTGGAAAATGGCGGGTCACCTTTTCTTTTTAGAAATGCTTATTTACCACCTGGAGAAGCAAGGGGACAATATTTTTTTTAATTTTTTTTCAGAGATTACCTGGCTAACATCAGTCTGTCAGGAGGTAGTGACAGAGTGAAGAAATATGTTCATAAAAAAAGCTACATACTGCAGCTTTAAGAGAAAAGCACATCTGTGAATATAAGAGTGTTGTTACACAAACACAACACCCTGATGTCAAACTGCTTTCTGAGAAAATACATTTTATTATGTGGTGCACTAGCAGACCCCAAAGGAAGTTGAGAATATTATGGCTTCATTTTTAAACAACAAGGTTGCATCGGCCACTGATAACTGCAGGGCTTTAATATGTACCGTAGAGATCTGGGAATTAGATTGAAAACGTTTCAGACCCATGCTGTCCTCACTATTGATTATCACACACTAGGGGGAAAAAAATAAAAAAATTTAATTCCTGTACCTTTTTTTGTTTATTTTATTTATCAAAATCAACATTACAATATATACTGTAAATAATAAACTGTTATAGTGTTAAAACGAGGGGCTGGCTTCAGGTCTCTGGTCACCCAGAGGCCCCCCTTCTCTGAAGCTCTCGACCTTGACTTCTCTAAATGGTTTTCAGAATCTGTTGGAATCCTGGCAAAAACCAATGCAGATCTGTTCCTGTCTTTGATTTTATACGTCTACCTTATAATGTTTTGCTAGTTTTTTGATACTTTGTAAAAAAAAAAAAAAAAAAAAAACTTTCTTTTGTTTTTTTTTTTCTCTCTTTTGTTTTCTATTGTTTATTGTTTGTTTGTTTATTGTTTATTGTTTAAGGAAATTATACCACTGCTGTTCATTGTTCTTTAGTTTTAGCAGGTCGCTTTCGTAAATGAGCCCTTGAGGTTCAAAAGATTTACCTGACTAAATAAAGGTTGAATGAATGAATGACCTAAGACCGGCCTCCAGCCCCACGTCATTTCCCCCAGTTTGGATCTCCCTCAGAAGTGGCAACACACACTAAATAAATCAAGGAAACATGAATTCAGTTTTACCAATTGTATTAAAATCAAGGCAGGAAAAGGTTACAGTTTACAGCGCTGGCCTCTGATATGATCGGCATCTGGATTAGAGGGGCTGATGTCCCATGTCATTACTGATTTATTGGCCCTAGACTCCTCCTTCGCACAAGGGGAGATCTTCCTGTCATGTGTATGAGGGGGTGTGACCAAGTGTGATCTCACCGAATCTTGTGTGGATTGACGTGTAAAGAAATATATGAGACGTGCTTCCAAAGCCTTTCTACGTGATGTGGCAAGCAAAATAAACTATTCCTTGACAGATATTGAATCTCTTTTAGAGTTGCTGGCCCAGTTTAAGACAGTCAGAACAGGATCATAATTTCATTATAATCCCGACTCTGAGCAGATCAAAAAACCCAGGACCAGTCTAGATATATATCTAACAATAGTTATGGATAAACCAAAATTGCATTTATGCTTTTTCTTTTATTCCTCAATATTTAGCTGTCCTATTTCTTATAGTCATCACAGCATAAAAAAAATGATAGTCAACTTTGGCATAAAAACAATCCAAAGGACCAAACATTTTCTCATGAAAATAAAGTTTACCGTAGTTGAGTTTGGAAAATCTTAAGTACGGTACATATGACCTCAGATGAAATCAAACCTTGTCAAACTTTTCAAAAAAATCTTATATTTTGCTAAACTTTTTAAATGAATACAAAAATAGTAGTTCTGTACTACAGTAATAAAAGGTGCTATGTGTAAGTTTCTGTTGTGTTCAAGACTTAGAAATATTTTCATCAGGGAAAAGTATTCTGCTCCCTCCCCCTCAGAGCCATACAGGTAGTCCCCGACTTACGAGCGCTCTTACATACGAGGTCCCGGACTTACGAGCTGGCGAAAGAGAAGTAAATTTGTAAAAAATACAGCACTTTTTTGTGTTTTTAGATGAAAGTGTGTTAGCTAACCGTTTTGAAACACGTTTCCGACCATGTTTATGAACTAATATGAACGTTTTTGATGAAAAACGAGTGTTCGTAGTAGCGCTAGCATAAATGTTCCAACTTAAGGGCGAGATACACTCGCGCGTCCTCACGATACGCCAATACGCAGCGTACGTATGCCCCGTACGCAGCGTAGCCCCGCGTAGCCCCTCAGGGCAAGTACGCGCAAAGGTATTTTTTTACTACGCATACGCGATTCGCATACGCGATGCGCGGTGTCTGACCTAAACTTCCCCGGCTCCGGACTGTTTTGTATGTTACACAAATGAAATAAATTCCTCTTTTTTATCGCTGATCGGGCCTTTTCTTTTGTTTTTTTGCCTAAAGTCAAGTAACCGCTTCTTCCTCCGTTCACTCGATGAATGAAATGAATGAATTCAGGTCCTACCTGGGTGCGCGATGTTTTATATATTCCCTGGTGGGCTGTGGGCTGCAGGAAAAGCACTCCCTGTTATTATTTTTATTTCTGAGAGAACTTTTTATAACATATATAGTAGAAAGACCGTATCAGAACACCGCAGAAGTCTGAGCGAGCTGCTCACGATAGGTTTCACTTTGAGCTGACTGAAATCTGTCAATCATTTCAGTAGGCGTGTCAAAGTGACCAATCAGCGAGCTCAGTTGAGTCCTCTCCGTGGAGCGAAAAACTAGCGGAAGTGACGATCGGAAGTGACGGTACGGAGGAAATGACGTAGAATTTGGAGCGAAAACACGAGAATCTACGCGAGAACATCAGCCGAGCTGTAGCAGAGGCTCCGTATACGCGCGTATACGGGCGTATACCAGTGTTGTTTTTGACAGCCATTTTGATATCAGTTTTAGTCATAGTCTTTTAGACTAAAATACTTCTTAGTTTTAGTCTGTTTTAGTCATTTCTATATTTAATGGTTTTAGTTCAGTTTAAATCGACAAAAACTTAAAAAATTTAAGTCTAGTTTTAGTCTTAAAAAAAAAAAAATATTAGTCAGCTAAAAAAAAAGTTAATTTTGGGTTTAGTTCCTCTTTAAAGTATGTTGAACAAACAGGCAACACATAGGCAACATACAAAATGAAGGTAAAAAACAGAATATAGACATAAAAACGTCGCAGATAATAAATATAACGACCAACCTGTGTTGGTAAATGGCTGTTTGAACCATCTTTCTATACATACATTGTTCAAAGATTAGAGGAAATTTGACTTCCATCTAATTTCTGTGCAAAACGTTAGGTCTGAAATTGTTAAGTGTTTTTGAAATGTTATAAATAAACACTATAGATAACCAATTAAAACATAACACACTGCTGCCTGCATCGCTTCACACGTCCTCCACAGAACGACAGAAATATCTGCACTTAGTGAAAAAAGAGAGCCCCCCATTTAAATGAGATTGGGTCACGTCAAAGAGGATTACATCTGTGGGTGGATCAGGCCTCATTTGTCACAATATTATTTTCACTTTTGCAGGCATGACAGCCGATAAAAAAAGTTCAAGTCCACAATATTTGGGTTGTCAAGGCCAAAAAGAAAATGACACTGGGTTAAAAAAAATGAATAAATGAAAAAGAAGGGAATTGTATAATTATAGTTCAGAAAGTCTATTTTTTTTATTTTTTGCTCGTTATTCTATTGCACAATTCATAATCCAAATCAAAATAATAATAAATGGAGCACTGAGTTTGTCACTGAAGATTATAGAATTTATCTGACAATACTTTATGCAGTTATTATAAATCAAGTCAGCTGTTTTGTCGACCAGTCATCATCTCGAAGGGAGAGGTAGTTTTTATTTTAATCACGATGGTTACTGAACAACACGATAAAAATCCACTTTTTGGATGAGTTTTGTACCTGCATGTGACAAACGCTGAAATAACTTCATTTATTTACTCTCTGAAGAAAAAGAACGGCTTTTTCTCCGGTGAGTGTGCTTGTGAGTCACGGCTGAGTTCTTAACTCAAGTAGTCATGGGAGTTGTAGTTCTTTCCCTCTGACCTATCACAGTGTCTCTACACAGCCCCGACAACCAATCACAGAACTTGTAGTCGTCATGGGAGTTGTAGTTCTTTCCCTCTGACCTATCACAGTGTGTCTACACAGCCCCGACAACCAATCACAATACATAAACAAACGCCACGGCCATTTTGAACAGAAAGTAGCTATCAGTTAGCAAAAGTTTCCGGACTTTTCAACACATAAAAACGCTTATAAACAGAGCAGTAAAATTCTGAAATATAGCAAATCACTTTCTACAGTTACACTAAGATCAACGCTCAGCAACACAGCGATTCAACTGTCGAAAACAATGACGGACTCTCTCGGAACCGTTCGGTCCACAGCAGATTCTGGACACACCAAACCACTGAGCAGAAAAAGTTTCTGACAGCATATGCTTGTTTACCCGCTTCAAATGCAATAACTACACAACAGCACTTCCTCGCAGTTTTATAAATGAGCTTATTAGGCAAAAAGTTGACGCGGAGGTCAAACGTGAATGCGCTATTCTGTGACAAGTCAGCAGTGAGTCCAAACAGAACCAGAACCTGACCCACACACACAGCAGCGACAATTTTATGACCCAAACAGCTTCAAACAAGGACAGGATTTATAAAAAAAATACATACATTCGGTTCTTCTCTTCTCACAGTTGGGCTGAATACAAAATAAGTCCATAAATCTTTTCTGGGCTGGCGGCCGGCCGGCCACCGACCGAGCCCCTTCGTGCAACATGCTGCTGCAGGATCTTCCATGGTCCAGTTTGAAAAGGAAGTCACAGGTGAGCGGCGCGCAGCGCGTGGCCATGCTGCATCCACACTGCGGTGGTGGGCGTGACCAAACAGCTGACTTTCCGACACAGAATATAATATGGGCACTTGGGCAGAAATATAAATTATTGATTGAACGAAACATTTTCGTTCAGTCTCGTCTCGTCTAACGAAAACTCACACACATTTCGTCACGTTTTAATCATTAAAGAGCAATGATTATTTAGTTACCGTTTCGTTATTGTCATGAAAAAAGGGGGCGTTAACGAAAAATTTACGTCAGCGTTACGTCAACGAAAACAACACTGGCGTATACGCGCGTATACGGAGTCTGCTTCACTGTATCTCGGCCTTTACGAGCGAAAATCCGGACTTATGAGAACACGAGCTTCGTGTTCCAACTTACGAATTTTCGTGTTACGAGCAACTCGCAGGAATGGAACTCGCTCGTAAGTCGGGGACTACCTGTATATGGCTCTGAGGGGGAGCCACAGTCCGTGCTTCTGCTGAACTTGAGTTCTTCAGCTCCGCCTCCTGCTGCATGTCCGCTCAGAGCCGCTTCAATATTCTGTGTTTATATGTTAATAAAACGTTCTAAAAAAATAAAATAAAACCATGAATCACTGGTCCTACAACACAAAAACACCCTGAAATCAGCAGAGCTTCACGTAGCAACGTTGGACATGATTTTACATGGACATTGGACATGACTTCCTCGTTTCTGTCAGTGCAGGTCTGGAATGTCTGGAATGCTCCACCTCTTCTGCATGTCCCGTCTCAGCGCTGCAAAGTTCTGTGATTATACGTTAATAAAACGTTCTAAAAAATATAAAACCATGAATCACTGGTCCTACAACACAAAAACACCCTGAAATCAGCAGAGCTTCACGCAGCAACGTTGGACATGATTTAATTCGCTCGTGACTTCCTCATTCCTGTCAGTGAAGGATGAAGCGATCACTTGACTTTTGGCAAAAAAACAAAAGAAAAGTCCAGCTCTGGGATGAAGAAGGGATATTTAATACATTTGTGTCACATACAAAACAGTCCTGCATCGCTTTGCAATCCTTTGAATGAGAACGTGCGCGGCGCTGGGGCTGGGACAGGCGGGGGCGTGGGTTGGGGCGTGACAAACAACTCTGTTTTTATTGGCTGGTCATTGTCCGGGTCACTCTGTGTTTTTAGTGTTTTTATAAATGCTGATAGAGAAGCAAGGGGACTATAGTTTTTTTCAGAGATTACTTTGTCTAACATCAGTCTGTCAGTAGATAGTGACAGAGTGAAGAAATATGTTAAAAATATATTGTTAGAAAAGTTACAGACTGCATTACAAAGTTACATAGTGCAGCTTTAATAACAATACGTAATACGTACAGCTTTTGGGTAACAATTTTAAAGAAGAAAATGATAAGAATCGTCTAGCTGTACAATTCTTATTTTCTTATAATAAAAATCATCTCCTTTCTGCTTTTCCTTTCCTCAGTGCTCGCAACCGTGAAGTAACTCGCACAAAGACTTGGCATCGGTTTTTACGTCCTATGTCCAATTCTTCATGATGCAATCACAGACCACTGAGCTACCACAGCCCTCTGTGTGGAGCAGAGAGCTGCCATCTAGAGAATGCCTGGGGGATGGGGGGGGTTAAGGGCCTTGCTCAAGGGCCCAGAGTGGGGCAAACGTGAGGGTGTTTCACCTTTCCCACCCACATTTTTGATGACAAGTCTGGGGAGTCGAACCGGCGACTTTCTAATCACAGGTTGCCTCCTCTAACCTCTGCTCAACCACTCCCCACTCCTATAATCTTAAGACTAAATATTTTAAATGAACAATGAGGCTCATAAAGATGATCTACAAATCAAGATATTATTTTTAATTTCTTAAATGCGCAGTTAACAAGTGACTTGTACTAAATGTGTTTTATAAATGTAGCACCTGAGAGAACAAGCATCCTGTTGGGGGACCTTTAAACAGACTGAGAGGTCCTGGTTTTAAAATCAAACGCAGCTGTAGCTCCAGCTAAACTAAAACACCTGGACTACTTTGGAAATATCTAATAAACAAAACATGTTAAGAGCATCAGCGTTATCTCCCCGCCATGGTGATGCTAACGCGTTAGCATGTGTTACTCTGTGAAAAGACAGCGGTGAGCGAACAATCTGGCACGGACACACTTACCAGTCCCTCAATCTGGATCTGCTTGACTGGAGAGTCCAGAGTCCCGCCTGTAGAAGCCATCTCTACAGTAGATGCTGAACTTGAGTCTTTACGGGAAGACATGAGCACGTCCACGCCAGAAACTGAAAAGGGGGAAAGAATTAGATGACGCACGTTTCCGCTACAAGTGCACCTCTTTAACTGTCCGTGTTAAAAAAAAAAAATTTAAAAACCATAGATATCATATATAACACTAGATACCCCATAGCCCATAGATATAATATATCTATGCCATAGCCTGCTCTGGCGCAGGATTTAGGGCGGCCATCTTGGAGATGTCACCCTCGTACTTTGCTGAACAGAAACAGAACAGAAACAGCAGAACATTCCTCAGCACTGCTCAGATTATTCGTGTTTGAATCTAAGAACTTTTGATTTCAGGGACCGGGGGATAACTTTTCACAAGTAAGATGAACATATTGTTAGTATTTTGTTAATGTAATATTACTGTACTGTATTTATGCCCACCAGTGAAATTACAACAAATGTCAGCTGTTCAGCCAGCAATGAAATATATATATATATATATATATATATATAATGTCTATTCCTGTCATCTGCGTATGTTCCCATACACAGACGAAATTCGTCTCTGCATTTAACCCAACCACCTACCAGGTGGTGCAGTGAGCAGCCCGAAAGCGCTCGGGGAGCTGGAGAAATAGGTGTGCACTCATAGACACCCCAAGCTGGGTAGTGGCCGGGGCGCGAACCCGCGACCTTCGGATCCGTAGTCAAAAGCCCTGCCACTAGACCATCTTGGCTCTATATATATATATATATATATATATATATATATATATATATATATATATATATATATATATATATATATATATATATATATATATATATATATATATACAGGTAGTCCCCGATTTAC
>JBBPBX010009580.1:39925-59797 GCA_038048925.1 Garcialebias charrua | reverse complement strand
ATATATATACATACATATATATATACATATATATACATATATATATGTTCCAAAAAACTGACAAAACGTTTAAAACAGAAGTACTAAAAATAAACCAGTGTGAAAATACTTTGTATAAAATTACCTTGGCCAAAAGTTTAAACAGAAGTATATAGTATACTTAAGAGTTTTAGTTTATTTTTAGTATAAGTCAAGTATTGTATAAAATAAACTTGGCTAAGTATACTTTTGATAAGTACCTAAAAAGTAAACTTGAAAGTATATTCTTATTTTTTTAGTTTAAAATTAGTATACTTTAAGGATACTTGCATATACTACTTTTTGGGCCGCCTAGAGGGCGGGACATGGAGCGTGTTTATGCTGGCCTTTGTCACTAGCTCCACCTGGAGAGCGTATCCGCCTACGGCGCGGAGCACGGATCCGTGTGGGGTCATGTTCCCAGAGCACAAGAGCACTTAAGGCTCACAGATCCGTGCCGGGTCCGTTATCCTGACAGTGTGGGGGGTCGGTTATTTGGCATGCTGGGTGGATCTGCTCCGGATCTGCTCCGGACGCGCAAACCGCAGATCCGCGGCGCGGATCTTAACAGGTAAGAATGCGGATCCGCGACGGAGTCCACTGCTATGAGGGTGGTGTCTAGAGAGGAATATTATTTCATATTCCTGTGACTTAGTCCAGCTCCTCACCTTTCTACAGGACCTGTTGGAGAAGGGTCGCTCTTTCTCCACCATTAAGGTCTTTTTGTAAGCCATCTCGGCATGCCACAAGGGCTGGGGAGGTAAATCACCTTGTGCCCACCCTCTCATGATACGATTCATGAGGGGCGTACTAAAGAAGAAACCTCCGAGCAAGACTTTGGCCCCCCAGTGGGACCTACAGTTAGTCCTGGATGCTTTGTGTGAGCCTCCATTTGAGCCTCTTAGCAGCATTAAGATAGATTTATTATCTAATAAAACTGCATTGCTCTTACCTCTGTGCTCAGCAAAACGCGTGAGTGACCTCCACGCATTATCTGTGCATCCAGTGTGTACCAGGTTTGCCCCAGACGGGTCAAAGGTCACCCTGCATCCAAACCTAGCATATGTGCCAAAAGTACCAAATTTAAATCCCAGAAGTCTGGACTTTGAGCTGTCAACTTTTCCTCCTCCCCTTGTTCTAACTGAAGAACAGAGGCGGCTGAATGCGCTCTGCCCTGTTAGTGCCCTGAGCGTCTACATGGAGAGAACTGTCAGTTGGCGAAAAACAAACCAATTGTTTGTGTGTTTTGCTACTCTTGCTGCTGGCAGAGCCTTGTCAAAACAGTGCCTCTCACACTGGGTGGCTGAGACCATTAAGAAGGCATACAGCAGCAAAGGTCAGCAGGTGCCCTCTGGGGTACATGCTCACTCAACCAGAGACCTAGCCACTTCCTGGGCCTTATTTAGAGGTGTACCAGTAGCAGATATATGTGCAGCTGCTAACTGGACATCAACAAACACGTTTGTGAAACACTACAGTTTGGACGTCACAGCATGTGACGTAACTCAGGCTGTTTACACAGAGTAAAGAACAGCTAGCACCTGTAGTCTAAGGCATAAGTTAGCATGCATTTCCAGAGCATTTCCAGGACGTGATTGAATTACGTTCCCATAGTCAATGTGTTGCACCGAGTGTACTGACTGATAAGGGACCTGAAAGTTATGCACCATAACTCATGTTCCCTGAGGGAAGGGAACGAGGTGCAACACATGTTTGCCCTTTCAATGCCCAACCTTGGTGAAGTGCACTTGGAGGATGTAGGATGGGCGTCAGCCCCTTTATGAAAAGAGGGCGGGGCCTCATTGCTGACGCCCACCTGCCTTTAGAAAAGGCGTGATTGTATTACTTCAGGTGAACCACGTGGTGGCGCAATTCCCATAGTCAATGTGTTGCACCTCGTTCCTTTACCTCAGGGAACATGAGTTATGGTGCATAACTTTCAGGTACACACTGTAATCTCACTCAATTAATAAGAACAGCTTGACACCTTGGCAATCACGGGAAAAATGTGCCGCATGAAATGATAAATGCACTGTCGGTTCATCCGTCTCATCAAGTTCAACCAGATTAACTTCTCCTTGGAAGCAAAATCTTATTAAGGCTGACAAACTCATTGTGAGATTTACTGCCTCTGTTCTACCTTTTGTATGATTACTTCTGCCACTGTAATTATGTTAATAGTTTCATTGCTCTGCAGCTTGATAGTTGTCAGTGTCTTTAAAAAAATGTCAGTTAAATTTAGTTTAGCACGGCCATTAAAAGCACAAGTGATTCTTATGTGTGTTACGACTCAAGGAACCCAGAGTAGCACGAGACCATAAAAACGAGGCAAGACTCAGGCCCTGTTTACACGGACACTGTGTGGGGGAAACGGAACTTATGGGCATGTTAATTAGTTTAAAAGTTTTGCGTTGACACGGATCTGACACGGATCTGCTCGAATCTCCCCCCTCCCACATGCCCCCTACACCCATTGCGCATGCGTGCTGCTGAACCTTCACCCACTGTGCATGCGTGCTGCTGCCTCACTCTGCTGGCAGTCTGCTACTTTCTTTTGTGCTAAAAGTTGAGCTAACAACAAGTTAACAATAAGTTAAAGCTGGATTTTGGATGAGTCGACAGATTTGACACCAAGCGGGACTGCTTCATCTAACAAGCTGCACACCAGACGCTGAGTGGACTGTGGACCAGAACCGAGTCACGATGACTGCGGTAAAGTTAGTTTCACGTTGGAAGTTGGATATTCGAGCTCCGTGGCTTCAGGGGTGCGTTGCTCTCGTCAGTCCGCTTCATGGAGTCTGATTTCGGGCAGCTGCGCTGAGTCTGCCCCTTCTCAGAGACCAGACTCCATGAAGCGGACTGACGAGAGCAACGCACCCCTGAAGCCACGGAGCTCGAATATCCAACTTCCAACGTGAAACTAACTTTACCGCAGTGTCACGATGAGGTCTGACTTTCCTCCGTGATAAACAGCTGACTTACAGCAGGTAAATCAACGTTCTTAATATAATGTTTGCTTGTGTTTACTTTGATCACACAACAACGGAGTTTTTATTTATTTATTTATTTATTTCTGCCAGGTGGAGAAGCTATCGTTCCAACAAACAGGCAGACGGTTCGGCGGTTCTGATGGGTCCAGATGAACACACAGCAAGAGTCCAGTTCATTAACGTAGTTACAGTTCGGTTCACGTGTTTTAATAGTGTGTTCAGTTTAATTCTCAGTGTTTGTGTTGTAAACTTTGTGGTGCTGAATAAATAAATAAATAAAAAATAAACCTGGTGTCTTCATTTTCACAGCACGTTACGCACTGTTTAAAAAATGTAACGAGTCCAGATAGATACTGTAGTTCAGATAAATTTAAACATCTCCCACGCCAACATAAATACTGTTTATTATTGTTAAACTGTTATATTTAGCAGCGTGACACGTGAAATGTCAGCCTGCCCTAGACTGTCCGCGCATGCGGGCTGCGCGCATGTGGTTGACACAAAAGCTCCACGGGAGATGTTTACATTTTCAGCGGGGAGTCAGCGAAAAACTTCCACCTTGAGAGCAGGATCAGGAAAGTATCGGAGTCAAAGAGGGGGGCCAGCAGCGTCGTGTAGGCGATAAGCAAAGTCGCAAAGAGAAAGTAGCGGTTCCACTCAAAATACGCGCCGTGTAAACTGGCCCTCAGTGATTCAACTGACAGTGTTTATTATTTACAGTGAAGCTTAGATCATCACCTGGAGCCCTGAGGAGAAAGGAGAGAGTCAGAGGGTTCTGGCTGGTGGATTGAGATGATGATCCAAAGGGTATTTGTCTTACAGTTTGGTGGATGGGCGAAGGGAAACCAAAGTGGACTCCAAATGGAAAGGTAAGCAGGCATGTGGCTGGAAGGCAAGGCACGAGGAACCGATAGAGGAGTCCAGGGAAGCCAAGGCACGGCTGGAACCTGAAAGTTATGCACCATAACTCATGTTCCCTGAAGGAAGGGAACGAGGTACGCAGGCACGCAGGGAATGGTTGCTGCCAGAAGACCCAGCAGGCGTTGGCAGAGCTTCAGAGACACTCTCTGGTCCAGCTGGAAGCGAGCCAGGCATAGTTGGATTGAAGAGATTCGTTCCTCTGAAAGCCGTGCTCTGTACAAAATGGTGTTGACCTGTACACCGAGAAATACGGTAATCTGTGAAGGAGTCAAATTGCTTTTCTGTAGATTTATCACGAAGCCTAGATCTTCCAGGTGCGCCATCACCATCCGTGAGTGCAACTGGGCTTGTGCTCTGTTCTCGGCCAGAATTAAAAGATCGTCAAGATAATTCATAATCCTGACCCCTTGACCCCTGAGCAAGGCCAAAGCTGCATCCAGACATTTTGTAAATGAGCGTGGAGTAGTTTTTAGCCCAAAAGATAAAGCCGTGAATTCGTAAGCTTTCCCTTCGAATGCGGAACGAAGATATTTTCTGTTTTTTTTTTCCAAATGCTCACGTGGAAGAAAGCGTCTTTTAAATCCACTGTGCATGCATGATCTCCCGGTCTCACAGACTGGATCACCTGTCTCAACGTGAGCATTTTGAATTTGTAAGTTTTTATCCTCTTGTTCGGTGCTCTGAGATCCAGGATCGGTCTCAAGGTCTGATCTCGTTTGGACACAAGGAAATACTTGCTGAAGTGGCCGGAGTGTATATTGTGTTTTGGAACAACATTTATTACCCCTTTTTGCAACATTGTTGATATTTCTTCTATTAAAATGTGTGCACAGTCTGGTGTTATGTTTGACTGTAGCACCCCGTTGAACGGGGGCGGCCGCTTGTGGAACTGCAGTCATAAGCCTCGACACATTGTCGTCATAACCCACGAATTTGGGCGACATGCCCTCCAGGCCTGCGTGTGCGCCGTGAGCCTGTGAGACATGTTTATTGTGGGTTGTGTGTGCGTCGTGGGTGCGGGGGGTGGGGAGCGTTTGCCTCCTCCCGCATGGCCCCGGACGTGTTGACCTGTCCGCCAGCAGACGCCGTGAAGTCTGTATGCTCCAGACAGACCCCAGATGCCCCGCTGGGGCTCATATTGTTCTGACCTAACACCTTGTGTTCCACAAGAGAGGAGGGGTGCTTGTCCTCTCCCTTCATCGTGACTGTTTTCACAAAAATTGTGCTGTTGTTTTTTGTTGTTTTTTGAGTCAAGAACCAGGGACGTTCGTGCGTTTGGTACTTTATTTTTGTGCTTTGAACAACAAAAATCTGTTTTATGTACACATTTGTGAAAAACACCTTATTTTGTGCACACAGAAATGTCACAAGCTTTTTGTAGTCTTTTACATATAAAGTCTGGGTTTAAAAGTCTTGGATCCCGTATCTCATGGGCGGACGAACCTTCAAAACTGAGAAGTGGTCCCGTTTCGTCAGGCCAACTTCTGTCTTCTGTCCCGGTTCTCCGAGGAGGTCCTCGGCGGAACCGCTTGACGAGGAACGAACCTGTTCCTGGTCCAGGACTGGCCAGCCTGAGATGGTCCTGCTACGGGTCTCTGCCATTGCTCCCTGTCGTAAGCTGGTCTTTTTTGTGGGGGACAGGGTGTGGCTGAGCGGTGGCGAGGCTGCACGGGTCTGCTCCCGCTGGAGTCTCTGGGGGGTGCAACAGTCTTTCTCGGCATCCCCTCGCGCAGCGCCTCGGCCTGCTTTCGTCTTTGTTCCAGCCTGCTTTGGATGCGCTCCAGAGCTCTCCCGAAGAGTCCCATCGGCTCGATCGGGTGGTGGAGGAACGTGAACCGCTGGCCCTCTGGCAGGTCCGTCAGAATCAGCCAAAGGTGACGCTGGGCGATGACCACTACAGCCATGCATCTCCCCTGAGCGATGGCCGCAGTCCCCATCATGCGAAGGATGAAGTCGGTCGCCTTGCGGGCTTCCTCCGGATGTCAGTCACAGCCTGCTTGTTTGTCGTTACCTGGAGCTCCTGCAGCTTCTCTGCCAAGTAAGCCTGCATCATGGCCGAGGCCATCATGGCCAAGGCATTCATGGCGCGGACCGCGAGGCCCTGAGCTCGATAACACTTTTCGAGCTAGGAGACCGAGGCGCGGCAGGCCTTGTTGGGCAGAGTCAGTTTTGCGCCCGACGTCCTGGGGGCCAGGTGATCCGCCAGCATGTCCTCTATCTGCGGGAAGTTGGCGATTCCTGCTGCCTCCATCCCGGCGACGTCGAGGAACTGGGAGAGCGGCAACAGTATGGGAGCCCTGGGTTCAGCCCAGGTGCAAGTAAGCTCCGTCAGGAAATCCAGAAAAATCGGCATCCTGTGCCTCGTGGCTGACTGCTGTTTGGCGTAGAAATAATTCCCCGCCAACCTCGTAACCTGTTGGCGAGGTGGGGGTTCTGGCCAGCTTATCCGCAGCGTGTCCCCCGCTCTGCGACACAGGTCGAACAGAGCGGGGATCGAGATATCTGTCTCTGGCTGAGCTGTCGTCAGGTTCTGGGAGAAGTCTTCTTCTTCCCCGTCATCCTCAGCTTCGTCGTCTGAAATCTCACCCGAGGCTGTTAGCGAGAGCTCGTCCGTTCGTAACAAGCTTCTTGTGTCAAACTCGGCGGTGGAGTCCTTGATGGGGGCCGTCATGTCCATACTGTCCCCCCAGTCAGCTTGTCCGCTGTCCTCCAGGTGCACTGCCTCGAGCTCCTGTGTGGGAGTGAGGGCCTCTGTTAGGTCTGGGTCGCGCGCCGCCGTGGAGCCGCCGTGGAGCCGCCCATGGCCTTGACAACGATGTCCACTCGATGCTTCCTCACAGTTTCAGGCATCTGGCTGCAGTGAGGGCAGGACTCGGGGGTTTCCAGCGCTGTCTTAGCGTGCAACATCCCCAGGCAGACGGGACAGGCCTCGTGGGTGTCCATCGCCGAAAGGGAGTAGCTGCAGCCGCTGTGGCAGGCCCGGGAGCTGGGGCTCGCTGGCCTGCTGGTCTTCTTAGAATTTTTTGGTTTTCGCTTTCCCTTCTCTGGAACCATGGCTGAGAAGAGTTGAGCTCGTTAGCTGTAGTTAACATGGTCCGGAGACGTCTTCTTCATCGTGTCGCTTTCGCTGGCTAGCCTGCTACTTGTTAGCAGGGTAGCGGTGTGACGCAGTTAGCGCCGTCGAGCGAAGCAGCTGCGAAGAGAGAAGAAAAAACCTAGAGGTTAAATAAAAAAGTGGACTAGCTTTCGCTAGCCCAGCAATACGCAGGAAATTTCTCTGTACGCTCAGTGTAGGGAGCAAAGTCACCTCCAGTCGAGTGATGTCGTTACAGAGAGTCCCATGAAGTTCATGTGTAAGCGAGGTGAAGGGCAAAAAGAGGAAGTGGGATAGGCACAAGCGTGTTTATGCCAAGAGGGCGGGGTCTCTGTGGTGACGCTGATACCCACCTGCCTCCTAAAGAGGCGTGATTGTATTACTTCAGGTGAACCGTGCGGCGACGCAATTCCCATAGTCATGTGTTGCACCGAGTGACTGACTGATAAGTGAACAAGGAGTGAGACCAAGGGAAGACCATGGCACAACAGGATTCGAGGAGGCAGGTAAGCTGTAACCACAAGAAAAGTTTTTAGACTTTGCAAGAGAAATAAGCATAGGCCAGAGATAACTGTACCATTAGTGGCTAATGCTCCGGCGACGAGTAACATCTAGCTGCAGCTTTAAGTAGTGTAGAACCTCATCAAGGTGATTACCGTTAGGTGGTGTGATTGGCGGCCATCTTGGAGAGGAAAAGCTGCAGATGGTACTCTTACAATGGTCTGGAGATGAGAAAATAAGAGTGGGGTGAGGAGATATTGTAATTTTCTAAATATAATTCTAGAAATATGCTTTGTTTTCTGAAAACATCACATTTACTTCACATTCCTCGGACCAGATTGAGGACCATGGGGGACCGAGCATTCTGTGTGGCTGCCCCCCGCCTGTGGAACTCCCTCCCTGACGACCTGAGAGCTCCACAGTCACTGGTTGACTTTAAAAGCAGCATAAAGACCTTTCTTTTTAAGCAAGCCTATTCTGCCTCCACATGATTTTATCTTTGATCTTAGCTGATATCATTATTGATTTTACTTGATTTTATCACTTGTTTTATTTTATTTATTTTTTAAGCAAGCCTAATCTGCATCACATGATTTTATCTTTGATCTTAGTCGATATTATTATTGATTTTATTTGATTTTATCACTTATTTTATTTTGATCTTTGCTTTTTTACACTTTGTAGCACTTTGAGATTTTTATTAATGAAAAGTGCATTATAAATGGAATTCATTCTTATTATTATTATTATATTTACTGATAATGCAACAAAGGCCCATATATAGTTGTCTAAAAAAAATTAACAGATCATAAGAATACTGCATGTGGTAGAAATCAGAATATGTTTCCTTCTTAAATAAAATGCTGTGCTTTAGTGAGAAGTTGGGACTGATTTACAGAACTGCCATGGTTTGGGTGTTTCTGAGTCAGTCTGTGTCTGTGTGCAGCGCTGTAGGCACAGCTGTCACAGGTGAGGAGTGTAACAAGCAGCCTCCGTCAAGCCAACTCAAACACAAAGACTTACATATGCCCGTTGGTTTGAGCTGGCATGACAGCCAATCCTGTCAGCCGTTCACTGTGTCATGCTTCTTATCTATGTTAACAACAGATGCACAACTTCACTGCAGAGAACAGGAGGGCCACTGTGTCTAATCTGCAAATTTAAAGCAATTACTGCTGCACAAGTTAATGAGGTGTTTGTGCAAGATAGGATTGTAGTCACAGAATAAAATCACAAGTGTTTAATCCAAAATGGAGCAAACATTAATGGACTCTGTAACATAACGTGGCTTTTCACTTGAAAAATTACAAGAAGTGCGAATAGTGTCAGTGAAAAATGGGATGTTTATTTGAGTCAGAGGTATGACAGGGTAAGGGTTGATTGCATCGCAGGAGCTAAGACTCAGAGACAATCACATGACTGCAGGCTTCCCTGTTACAAAGAAGCTCAAAACAGCTAATGGCCTCATGCTGGTGAAGATTCTCAGTCGTCCAGGACATGATAAAATCGAAAAAGGCGTTCAATACAGAACAACTGGACTTTATTAATGGCCTCATGTGATTGTGTTCATGTTTGCTTCTCTCCAGATATGTTTATTGCTTCTCAAGTTGTCAAATCAGTGGTGCATCATGCAAACTTCTCTGTGCTCTGCCATACACTGCTTCCATTGTTTTGTCTATGATGTGTATAGTGGAGAGCAAATGAATGACAGTTTTACCGAGTTCTCGAGAACAGACTTTTTGTTCTTTTTTAAAAATAAAGTCAGAATCAGTAGGAACAAAATATGTGAGCAGAGTTGGAATATGTTTATGTGTTGCAGAAAAATAGTATCCTACTATTATAATTCCTACAAACCACACTTACAAAACTAGGCTGCACATTTTTTTCCATTTTTTTTTTTTTATTTAAAGCGTCTGTTTAGCCATAACTTGTCTGTTGTTCTGTTTTTCTAATTGATTATTTGACAAAGGATGTGGGGGGCGTGATGGCAGAAGGCTAGCCTGTGATCTGGAGCTCGCTGGTTCAAATCCCATGTACGCTACATCAAAATGTGGGTGGGGAATATGAAGCATCCACACCTGCCTCCACCCTCGCTTGCCCTCCTTCAACCACACATAAACACACACACACACACACACACACACACACACACACACACAAACACACCCCCACACACGACCCTATAACGTAAAATTGCACAGATAAAAGATGTGTACCTATATTGACTGGGTCAAGTTTAGAATTATAGACGGAAAAATGGTTGGTGACTGTTTTGAGCATCTTTGTTTGTTTTTTAGTTTTTTTTAAATCTATGCTAGCAACACATACTAGGTTAAAACAATGTCATTCTAAGAGAGCAACAGATTTCAGTGAAAATTGCAATCTGTGTCATGGCAGCAAAATGTAAATAAATCATACAAAAACTTTAATTTGAGCAATTAGTATTTTATTCATATCAAACTGTTCCTGTAGAGACGTTGCTCAGAATTAGAATGATTACCACAGTTTTGTGTTCAATGTCTCTCTGAGCATGTGAAGTTTTGTTCTCTGCTGCTTAAGAATGAACAAGGAAGTACAAGAATGATTGTTGTGATTTTGTCAGAACCATCTGAAATTAGATTTCTCCCAAACTGTCAGTTCTTGAGTCTTTTTGTTTAATTACCTAATAACTCATTACTGTATAACCTCTGCAATAGGAGTTTATAAAAATTTACATAAAACTCATGTTGTATCATAAAGCCTTAATGAATTCTGGGCCTCTGTTTCAGCTCATTCTCTTGCCTTCTGCTGAAGTTTAGAGAAGCTAATACAATATTAAGAACTGGGACTTATGGACAATTGTCACTTGTTTCATTTATGTATGTATGTATTTTGTTTGTCCTTTTTTTTGTTTCTGGCTTCTGAGTTTGTTTTCTGTTTCCTGTCACTGCCTCTAGGTGTCCTCCACTACCTTTATCATGTCTTTAGATGTCTCATTGCCACCTCTCATCCACTGTGTCACTCACCTCAGTAAATGTAAAATTTATCGCACACTCCAAGGTTCTCATCTTTGTACAGTAATGGAGAGTGAAATAATACTTGATGAAGCATTACAGAAGAATCATAAACGCAAATAAACTGTGGTTAAGTTTTTAAGATGCCTGAGTTTATGTGTTCAGTAGCTGTAGGTCTATTCAATAGTCAGCTGTCAAATGTTTAATTTTAAAATCTTACATGTAGACATAAGTTTTCAATCATAGACCTCACAAAGTTGTTTTTAATATAAAAAAACTGGTTTAATTATTATTCATAAAGTTGTTTATTCCTTGAATGAGCTTCTTTTTTAATGTTTCCATTCATCCTTTTCAACTTGTGTCATACTTATAATGACAGGAATGGGTTTTAGAATTTGTGCACGACAAAATGAGCCAGGAATGGTTAAAATGATTTATTAATAAATTGCCACTGGAAGAGGTCTGGTTCTGGGCCCAGGTCAGATCTGTAGAGATATGGGTTAGAGATCTGGGCAAGACTGTGAAGGTTCAGGGAACGATCACTGGACGAAAAGGCCTAATATCCGGGGAAATACAACAGTATGCAAGTGTCCGTATCTGCCACATATCCAATATGTTTCCGGTGCTATACGGGGAGATCTCATCTTTAACAGATCTTAGTACAGGATATCCCATGCATACCCATCTGTGATAGATCCTAGCACTGGATTTTTTCTGTATCCTCATACATGATAAATCCTAGTATAGGATATTTTCGGTATACACATCTGCGATAGATCCTAGTATAGAATATTTTATGCATACCCATACTTGAGAGATCCTAGTATTGGATATTTTCTGGATACCCATATGAGAAAGATCCTACTACTGCATATTTTCCAGATACATATCTGTGATAGATCCTAGTATTGGATATTTTCTGGATACCCATACATAATAAATCCTAGCATTGGATATTTCCGGATACAAATCTGTGACAGATCCTAGTATTGGATAGTCTTTGGATACACATCTGTGATAGATCCTAGTATTGGATATTTTCCAGATACCCATACACAAAAAATCCTACCATTGGATATTTGCCGGACACACATCTGTGACAGATCTTAGTATTGGATATTTTCTGGATACCCATAGATAATAAATCCTAGTATTAGATATTTTCCGAATACACATCTGACAGATCCACATATTGGATATTTTCCGGATATCCATACATAATAAATCCTAGCATTGGATATTTGCCGGATACACATCTGTGATAGATCCTAATGTTGGATATTTTTTGGATACCCATCTGACAGATCCTCATATAGGATATTTTCTGGATACCCATACATAATAAATCCTAGCACTGGATATTTTCCGGATACACATCTGTGATAGATCCTAATGTTGGATATTTTCTGGATACCCATCTGACAGATCCTCATATAGGATATTTTCTGGATACCCATACATAATAAATCCTAGCATATGGATATTTTCCGGATATACATCTGACAGATCCTAGTATTGGATATTGTCTAGATACCCATACTTAAAAAATCCTAGCATTTGGATACTTTCCGGATACACATCTGTGATAGATCCTAATATTGGATATTTTCTGGATACCTATACATAGTAAATCCTAGTATTTGACATTTTCCAGATACACATCTGACAGATCCTCATATTAGATATTTTCTGGATACCCATACATAATAAATCCTAGCATTTGGATATTTCCGGATACACATCTGACAGATCCTAGTATTGGATATTGTCTGGATACCCATACATAAAAAATCCTAGCATTTGGATACTTTCCGGATACACATCTGTGATAGATCCTAATGTTCAATATTTTCTGGATACCCATACATAGTAAATCCTAGTATTTGACATTTTCCGGATACAGATCTGACAGATCCTCATATAGGATATTTTTTGGATACCTATACATAAAAAATCCTAGCATTTGGATAATTTCCAGATACACATCTGTGATAGATCCTAATATTGGATATTTTCTGGATATCCATACATATTAAATCCAAGTATTGGATATTTTCCAGATACACATCTGACAGATCCTAGTATTGGATATTGTTTGGATACCCATACATGAAAAATCCTAGTATAGGATATTTTCCGTATATATATATATATATATATATATATATATATATATATATATACTGTTACTCCCAAACTCCCTCCTAAACAATTTAAATTTACATACTGTATACAATATTTTAAATAAACAATCCATACAGCATGTGTTGTTTATGTAAAATATTGTATATATAGTAGTATTAAAATTTAAATTGTTTATTTAAGAAGGGAGTTTGGGAGTAACAGGTGATGAGTGTGATTGCAACTTGGCACGTGTCATGACAAAAGTTGACTGAACTTGAACTATCCTACTTTGCTGTTTTTCACTTATCGCTAGTGGACGTGTTCCCACCAGCAATATGCATGGTCCAACGCACCTCATGGTCCCAAACACCTGTGATAAACGAGGGACTATATAAAACTAACAAACCGGTGTGTGTGTTTGTCTTTTTTTTAAAGTAAAAACTAATTTAAATTATTTTCAGAAATGCTGTCTTGAATAATTTTGTAGATGTTGAACAACACTATGCAAAACATTAAAATTTCTTTGTTTAAAAGAGCATTTCTTGTACAGTAGTTTGTTTTGGGCATGTTTTATGTTTGAGTTTTTTGTTAAATAAGTTCTATTCTATTCACATAATAAATGTTTACTCAGCAGAGGTAAAAAGTAATACTGACAATAATTCACATTAGCCTTTAAAGAACCTTGACCAAAAGACATTTTTCATCTTATTTTGTTCACTTCTGCTTAGTTGAGAAAGTCCCAATTGTTCCTTTAGGACTAAGGCATTACCATCTGGTTCCCACTGAAAACCCATTCGGGGCCCGTTAAACCCATACAAAAAGGCCTAATATCTGGGGAGATACAACAGTATGCAAGTTTACATATCTGCCACATATCCAATATGTTTCTGGTGCTATACGGGGAGATCTCATCTTTAACAGATCTTAGTACAGGATATCCCACGCATACCCATCTGTGATAGATCCTAGTATTGGATATCTTCTGGATACCCATCCATAATAAATCCTAGTATTGGATATTTTCCAGATACCCATACATGAAAAATCCTAGAGTAGGATATTGTCTGGATATGTATATTTAACTGTACACTTGCATATTGTGTGTGTGTGTGTGTGTGTGTGTGTATGTGCGTGTGTGTGTGTGTGTGTGCAGGGGGTTATGGAGAACAAGATCTGTGAGTTTGGTGGTCCTATCACTGTGTTTAGTTGGAAATCCTAACCCCAATTTGTTAAAATACAAATACCCATAATTCATAGGGAGAACGTAGGACGGACAGGAATCTCATAAATTGCGGTCAGGGAGTTATGGAGAACAAGATCTGTGAGTTTGGTGGTCCTATCACTGCGTTTAGGTGGAAATCCTAACCCCAATTTGTCCAAATACAAATACCCATAATTCATAGGGAGAACGTAGGACGGACAGGAATCTCATAAATTGCGGTCAGGGAGTTATGGAGAACAAGATCTGTGAGTTTGGTGGTCCTATCACTGCGTTTAGTTGGAAATCCTAACCCTTGGTCAAAATACCATAATCCAAAAAAAAAGTGTTGGGAAAGTGTTGAAAGTTCCGATCAGCTCTGCAAGGTGCTGGCCAATATCTTTAACACCTCATGCCCTGTAGACAGATCCCGTCTGCCTGAAGACCACACCACCATCATCCCAGTCCAAAAAAGCTCTACAGTGACTGCTCTGAATGACTGTTGGCCAGGCCCTCACCCGATAGTCGCTAAATGCTTCGAAAAACTGTTCATGACCCACATCAAAACAACCATCATCAACAAGGACCCTCGAGTATGCATACTGTGAGAACCAATCAACAGAGGATACCATCTCCTCTGTGGTCCACACTGCTCTCACCCACCTGGAACAGAAGGACTCATACACCCATATGACCAAAAAAACATGCTTGTTAGGCTGATTGGTGACTCTAAATTGACCCTAGGTGTGAGTGTGAGAGTGGATGGTTGTTTGGTGTGAGTGAGACAGGTCCCTCTTGTAAATGAGTCCCCGTGACTCAACGAGGCTAGCCTGTATAAATAAAGGTTGAATGAATGAATGAATGAATATGCTCTTTGTGGACTTCACATCTGCCTTCAAAATCATGATCCCCCAAACCCTGATGGACAAATTACTCACACTAGGACTAAGCCCCTCCATTTGCAACTGGTTCCTTGACTTCTAAACAGACTTCAGTCAGTGATGATCCACAATCAACTTCTCCTCTTCCACCATAACCCTCAGCACTGGCTCTCCTCAAGGATGTGTGTTGAGCCCTCTCCTGTTCACTCTGCTCACCAGTGATGTCAGTAACGCGTTACAAAGTAACGCGTTACTCTGGTCGGACCACTTTTTTCAGTAACTAGTAATCTAACGCGTTGCTTTTCAAACTGCAGTAATCAGATTAAAGTTATTTTCTCCAAATTATTGTGCGTTACTTAGTTATTTGTCATTTTCTGTAGTACTGTAATTTTATTTTATTTCCTCAATGCGTCTCTCTCGGCAGGGGAGTGATTAAAAAAAGATGCGGAAATTCGGTCACAGCTGACTGAAACCTGACACCGCAGCGTGCGTGACAGTCAGGAACAGATATAAACAGACTGGACTGAGCTGAGGACGGTGCGCTCACTCGGAGCTGAGAGGAGGAGATTTTACTGCAGTTCAGTTATGGAGGCTCAGGAGTAAGATACGCTTTTTCCAGCTGGAAATACCGGCACTATTTTGAGTTTCTTTCAGCAAAGGATGACAACTGCAACATAACGGTGCGTTGTACGCTCTGTGCTGGCGAGAAAGTGCTTTCTTGCTTCAAAAACACAACTTCAAACCTAAAGAAACATTTGGAGTCGCAGCACGGGACAGTGAAACTGATGGAGCAGCAGCAAGCCTCTCCAGCTGGATCAAAGAGAGCTGCTCAGTCTGCAGGAGGTCCCCCCCCCGCCACCAAAACAACTGAAACTTGACTTCGGTGCAAAACGAGTAAGTGGCAATGAATTAAAACAGTTGGTTGGACGATATGTAGTAGAAGAAATGTTGCCCTTCAACACGGTTGATGCGCCTTCATTTCGTGCAATAATAAACCGAATCCCCACCGCTGTAAATGCTGAGCTGCCTCACAGAGGAGCGTTCTCTGCGTATCTGGAGCAGGAGTACGCAGCGATGGAGAGAAAGCTGAAGGCTGCGCTGAATGATGTGGACTTTGTGTCAACTACCGCTGATATTTGGACTGCTAATGCCGGTAACAGAAGCTACATGGGAGTAACGCTCCACTGGATCCATAGATCCACATTGGAGCGCAACAAAGCTGCACTGGCATGTAGAAGAATTCGCGGTAGACACACATATGATGTTATTGGTGCAGAAATTGAAAACATTCACGCTTCATATGGATTAGGCAACAAAGTAGTTGCAACAGTGACTGATAATGGATCCAACTTTGTGAAGGCGTTTAAAGTTTTTCAGCCTGTCAGGGAGTCTGATGATGAGATGGAGGAGGAAGAATCCACCTGCACAGATGATGGTGTCAGTTTTTTGGATCTGTCAGAAATCCTCTCAGCTGGGAATGAAGGTGATGGCCAACTATCTCTACCCCCACACCATAGGTGTGCCTCCCACACCATCAACCTCATTTCCACAAGTGATGTTGAGAAATATTTAACTTCACATGCAGAGAGCAAGGCTGTTTATAGGAGTAGCACAGCAAAATGCACAGCGCTATGGACCAAATCAAGCAGATCTACCCTCGCATCAGAAGCAGTGGAGGAAGTCAGCAAAAGAAAGCTCCTGGTCCCAACATCCACAAGGTGGAATTCATTTTTTTACGCTGTAACAAGAATTGCAGAAATCCCCATGCATGAGCTGAATACTCTATGCAGCAAGCTGGGAATTAAGTGCTTCATAGACCGAGAGTACCAGTTCCTGCATGAGTACTGCACCGTCATGAAGCCCCTGACTGCAGCTCTGGACATCCTACAAGGTTTGTTTATGTTTATTAAATTTGTTCATTTTGTTTACAAAAAAACAATACAAAACAATCCCATAAATGATAACATACAAAATATAAAAAAATGAAAGGTAGCAGAAAGAAGAAAAAATCTTATTATATCTGCCTCTTTTTTCAAACAACAGGTGACTGCCCTTATGGGACGTTACTGCCCACACTAGAAGTCCTGATGCAGAAGACCCTGGCTGTGAAAGATTCTCTCTCCAGGATGACTGCAGGCCTTCCAGATGCTATTGTGCAGGTATGTTCCATCTGTAAGCTAGCTAAAATTCCTTACATCACACTATTTTTGTACATTGTACAGTACACTACAGTATATTCATCATCACAAAAAAAAAGAAAACAAATACAATAAGAATCCTAGAACTAGAGGTGTAACTGTACGCTAAAATTACATTTCGGTTTGGTTCAAAGGAGGGCTCGGTTCGGTTTATTTTCTGTACAAAAAAAAAAAAGACAAAATAAAGACTTACAAAATGTTTATTTTGAAAATATGCCAAAAATACATTTGTACTGTATTGTATAATATAGTAATAAATAAAAGTGACCCATTTGGATAATATTCTAAATAAACAACACTGTACAATAAATAAACTATATTAACAATAATAAAAATCTTAACACTGGGCCCTACCAGCATTTTCAAATGAGTACTACTTCTACCAGAGACTATCAAATGACAGTTTGATTAATTTGAATCCTTGGAGAGTTTCTTCTTGTAAATGCTAAACGGTGGGTGATGGGTGTTAATGAGAAAGCTGTTGCTGCTACTCAGAAAATACCTTTGGGACTTGATTCCATTGTTTGTGATTGAGTAGCAAACATTCCAAACCATGCTAATGGCAGCTCCACCTGTGTTGCAGTGAACTGGGTCTTTTGATCGTAAAGGTTGCAGACCCCTGCTCTAGTTCAAAGAAGGCATACTTGATATGTTTCAGAATTATAATTCTAATGTCTAATGAGCAGAATGTAAGACTAAATAGAGAAATTGCATTTCCTGCGAAAATGCATGTGTGAATGCCATTTGTTCAAGAATTAGCAAAAAACAGCTGAATATTATCTAAAATAGCAGAAAGAAGCTTAAATGTCTTAGAAATTTGTAGAGAGATTATAGTTTTGCAGAATTAGGCTGGAAAAAGTTGAAATGAGTGCAAATAATGTGGATTGTGTTGAAACAAGCCTAAATTAGCATAAAACAGCTTAATAGTAGCTAAAATAACAGAAGAAGCTGACACTAGCAGAAATAATCACAAAGCAGCATAATATGAAATATCTGAAACAATCTGAAATTGCAAAAAGTCTGAAATAAGCAGAAATAAGCAAAATAAAGTTGAAATTATCTGAAAACAGCTGAAATTGGTCAAAAACAGCAGAACAAATCTAAAACAAACATAAATAATCTTAAATTACCAGAAGGAAGTGGGTGAGCATGGTTTTGCTGAATTAGGCTGAAAAAAGTTGGATTGATAAAAAAAATGTGGAAATAGCTGAAAAAGCTGAAATTATCATAAAATAGCTAAATAGTAGCTGAAATAGCAGAAATATCCGATTCTTCCAAAAATTTGCAGAAAGGAGCATACAGATCTGAAATTAGCAGAAATAAGTCAGTAAAAGTACTAAAACATTGAAGTAAGCTGAATAAAGCTGTAAGCGGTACATCCTAAAATAAGCTGCTTTATCATTTATTAACAAAAATTAAACTGAGACACACTCTTAAAAAAAAGTCATGATATTGATCCCACATTAGGCATGGTTTGCAAGTACTGTACTGTAATTCAATTGCATATTAGTAGGCCATGTATCAAAACATATCAATTATATTTTTCAGGCTATCCAGACTCGTTTTGCCGGTATGCTGGACAACAAAGATGCCCTACTTGCAGCTGTCAGTTGTCCTAATTTCAAACTCCGATGGCTAAGAGACGCAGATAGGAGGGAGAGAGTAAAAGAGCTTCTGATAGCAGCGTGCCGCACAACGGCTTCTGAACCTGCACCTCAGAGTCCCGTCACAACGGCTTCTGAACCTGCACCACAGAGTCCCGTCACAACTGCTAGCCAAGGTGTGATGGACTTTTTCACTTTTGAGACACAGCCAGACGAGACCTACTCTGCAGAACAGGAAGTCATGGAATACCTGAGGTCAGCATATGATCTTCAAATTCTGCATAAATTTTCAAACATTAAGAAAATTTTCATGAAGTATAACACTCCAACACCTTCAAGTGCTCCTGTGGAACGTCTTTTTAGTCTGGGAGGTCTCGTGCTCACACCTAGAAGAAATAGACTTTCGGATAGGAGGTTTGAACAGCTTTTGTTAATGAGGTACAACCACTGGTTTACTGACCCAACTCCACTGTTTCACTCATGAATCTGCGCCTGCATCCAGCCCCTCCTCCTCTCCCTCACTGAATACAAACCCTTCACCCGCTCCTGCACCCCCCCCCCCACCTCCTGCTGTGTAAAAACTGCCGTTGATGGCAGCTTTAAGGGTGATTGACGTTGACGATGCTGACATGATGAATTCATGTGTAAATGACTGGGTGGCCCTGGCAGCTACAAACGAGATGTTTAAGTGCACAACTGTGTTTTTGGTTTTATTATGAAGGAAAAAATCATTTATTTTGAGATATTTCTTTTGCACAGTTACAGCTGTTTGTTAATAAAGGTCCCTGTGCTATGTGTGTGAGAACTGGGGCTTTGATTCAGAAATATATTTTTGTTATTACTTTATGGATATGTTTTCTGTTGAAATTTTAAGTGCACAGCTGTGTTTTTGGTTTTATTATGAAGGAAAAAAACATTTATTTTGAGATATTTCTTTTGCACAGTTACAGCTGTTTGGGTCCCTGTGCTATGTGAGAACTGGGGCTTTGATTCAGAAATATATTTTTCAGATATTTTAGAGAAGAGTGTATTAGTTTTTCTTTTACAATTTATATGTTTGTTTGGATGCTAAGACCCATGTGTACACAATTTCATAAAATAAAAATAAAACACTGATTTTGATGTTGAAAGACTGTCTTTATTATATTATTTATTTTAAAACGTGTTTACAGAAAGACTTTTTTGTAAAAAATATTAGTTGTTTAGTGGTCAAGAAAGACACTATTTTTTATATAAAGCAAGTATTCCTTTATTCATTCAACCTTCATTTATGATATTGAAATCAAGAAATATTTCCTTATTTTGTATGAAAAGTATGTAAAGTTAGTATGTTGTATGTAGTATGTTAGT
>JBBPBX010009580.1:0-31414 GCA_038048925.1 Garcialebias charrua | reverse complement strand
CTGTTCCCTTCATCCTTTGGTGCTCTGTTTCTCAACCCACCACACATAATGAGATTTTCAGGAGAATGGTCACCAAATCTAATTGTTTTATTTGAATGATGCACCTTGGTATATTTTGTTTTGTTTTAAACAGTAATTATAAGTTTATTTGTGTTGCTTATGTTAGTTTTTTTGTTTTTTCTCCGTTTGGTTACTTTTCACCCCCGTTTTTAATTTTTTGTTTTTGAAAATGGACTGGCTCTGTCTCCTTTTTCTTCTCACCTGCATCCCTTACTCATAACGTACCTGTCTCATCTTTGTCTCATGTGTTTGATGTGGGAGTGCTACGATTGTTTTGATTGGTCGCAATGCTGCATCTGATGCTTGCTGATTGGCTGAATTATTTATTATTTATTTCGGTTTGTAACTCACTCTTGGTCGTGTGATGCGCCTGTATATGGCTGTATATAATTTCTGTGTTATTATATGATTAATAATTTTGTCAATCAAATGTTTTTGCACCCCCTCTTTCTCTCTCTGTTGTATTTTCTTTGAAAAATACTATTCTTTTAGGTACGTAAACCCCACAAGTTTGGTTTCATATGGAAATGGGGTTAATTTAGCCTGGGTTCATCATCCAGGCTGGATTGGGAGGGCAAAAATGGGATGAGAAAGGATGACTGTTTCATTTTTAAAAATCATTAACACCATGAGATTTGCCTTTCATGTTGATCTCCTTTGATTTGCATGTATTCATTTCAACCCAAATTCATTATTTCCACATGAAATACACATACTAATGTATGTAAATAGTAAATTTCCATTAACATAGGCTAAACTCCATTAGTAACATCGAGCCAATGTGTAGATAAAAGTTTACTTAACTTGCAAAACTGTTAACATCAGTTTGATACATGTCAGATAGGCTAGGCTAATTGAGTCATTGTTTGACCTTGTCATCTGCAACGAGAGAGAAATGAGGTAAACCTCATTTGCATGTGAATGAAACTCTGCAGATGAAGAACACGACTCACCGAGAGAGGCGATGCAAACCACAGTCAAGGCTTTAATGGTTCCCCAACAGGAGTGCAGAGCGTACACGCTCACAAGCACTCTCATTCCTCAGCCTCTCACTTTCCTCCTTTGTTGCACACAAGCACACCCTCTCTGCTCATCTTTAGCCAAAAGGTCGTTAATCTTCAGCTTTCCAAACAGTCAAATGTGCAACTTCAGCAGTGCACTCAGCCAGTGTGGGTTATTTCAGAGCTACGGTTTCCGTCTCTTAAAGCCCATCAAAGGAAGATGTGGATAGATCACGGGACCGGAGTGGGAGCCTTTGAAGCTGAGACAGAACATTATAAGCCATCTTAGATCTAAAGTCCTAAACATATGACTGAGAAATGTCAGCAAGATTGCACAAAAAATGTACCCACACACCTAAAAACCCTCATCACATTCATCTGCACATGCAAAAATATGTACAGCTCAGTTTTCTTTTCTGTACCACCATTTTACATCTCTTTATATTGAATTTCCAAACCTCTACCTTGCAGCTTTCCTTTACTGGAGGACTGAAAGTTAACTATTTTATTCACTTTAAAACATTAAACATAAGTACCGGTAGTAACCTTTAAATAAACATATTTAGCCATTTTGTTCTGCAGAGGTACATTTTTTGAATTTTGAGCAAGTACAGGAATTTTCAAAACAAAATAATTGCTCAAATATCTCATATTTGATGTTAAAAAACACAATTTATAATAATTTAGGACTTTCTAGAGGTGCCAATAAAATGTCTGTGACCTGCTTTGTTTGAAATATAAATGTTTCAGTCCTGTCTTTAGAGCTTTTTGCAGATTATTTTAGAAACAATGAAACTCTAGACTTCTCTCTTTTTCAGGTGTGTGTCTTACACACATGATGCTACATAACCCTTGAAGCACACTACTTTAATAAAATAACTCACAAAACCCAGCAAACCTAAAAAAAAATACTTAGTTTTATTATTGTGCACTTAAAATTCCCTTGTCTGCAGTTTGGTTACAATTTCTTAAATAGTTTCCTATTTAATAAGAAAACGTGGTGAACTGATCTACTAGTTAAAATTTCCAACTGGGGAAAGAGGTGGGTTTCTTAGTCACAATATGAAACACAAAACTACTAGCAGAGTAGTACACACTTGTTTTTTTGAGGTTAGTTAATATATGTATTTTTGAGAGTTTTTTCTTCAGAGCAAAACAAAAACAGCCGTCAGTTTTCGACTCCCCACCAACGTGGAGCAGAGAGTGCAGCATCATTTAAATTGTACGTTGCACCGAGAGAAACATAACAAGCTTTCCTCTGCTCTGACTCTGGCTGTGTGATGGTGCGAATTTTAGCTTCTCGCTGAAAGAGATACAAACTGAAAAGTACTCCAAAAAACTAAAAATGTATTAAAGTTTGCAATGGCTTCAGCATTTGCCTTAACATCTTAATTCGTCTCGTTCTAAGTGATGAATGTTGACTGCACCAAACACCGTGATTGAAAATGAAAATTAGATGTTTGCACAACAGAGCTGACCATTACTCTTAATGGCACCAGTAATAATCACTTTAATGACACAGCAAATACAGCAGCCAGCTTCCTAAATGTGCCACAAACATGATGCATCATCACCTGTAGACGCGTTGATGAAATCGTTTACATCAAAACAAACGCATACAACAGCCTCTGCCTGCATTTTGAGTTTTTAAGCTTCATTTTATTTATTTATTGCTTTTCTTTTCCCTCTCTGTTGTGTTTACGCGCTTGACTGTCTGCTCCTCCACCCTCAGGTGAATAATGCCACCGCCAGGGTGATGACTAACAAGAAAATGGTCAGCCCCTACCCTAACGGAGAGGCTCTCAGCACGCTTCCCTATGGTAACAACCGCAGTGACGCACACTAACAATGAACCCTAGCTGGTCTAATAGCCAAGCAGCACAGGTACACAGGGGGAGACAGCTGCAGGTAAAAATACTCATCGACTCTGCTGCTCACGTGAAATGTGCAGGTTAACTCGCATGCCGTCGCTTGAGCTTCAGCGAGTCTGACGTATGAAAGTAAAATCTATTGGCAAAAGCTTGACAATATTTTTCAAGGTAAATTATTAATCACAGAGCAAAGAGTATAGAATTAAATAGACAAAATGGGACAATATCCACTGTAGTAGGAATAACTCTTAGTAAAATTAAAAAAACTGCTTCTATTCATTGTTTAGCTGTTCCTTTTTCTGCTTGACTATCAGCAGGGTGGAAACTGAGTCCCATGGTGAGTGCTGTGTACGGACCAGAGCTTTATGCAGGTAAGACCTGTCTGCTGACTACATTACATTTATATTTACATTTATATTTGCATTAGGGCTGAGCGATGAACAAAATCAGTTGCAATGTTATTATTGCGTATTGTGATTACACTGTGAGTTACAATAATCCCACATTTTTCCTCTCTATTTGTCGTGACATTATGAAGCTCTCTGTGGGTTTTACAGGTAGTATCTCAGCCAGTAGACTGCAACAGTTTTCAACCCCTTGATGTTATTTTTATTTTTGCCTTACGACATGGAATTTAGATAAATATATAAAAAAAGGGAATAAAAATACATATAATTTATAAAGAAAATTAAGGAATTATTTTTTTTATTTTAAAGAACTATAAAATTGAAAAGTGGTCTATGCACATGCATTCATCCCCTTTATCTTGAAGCCCCAGCCACTACTTTCAGAAGCCACATAAATATAAATAAAAAGATTCACCTCTGAGCAATAACTCCCAGAATCAACTCCAGTGTATACCATCAAGCAAGAAACATCACGAATACCAAGGAACTCTTCACACAAGTTAGAGCAAAGTTGTGGAAAAGAAATGAACAGAGAATCATTAAATCTATTACACTGTATTAGAAAATGGAAAGGTCATGTTATTCATGCTGTGTGGCTTGTTTTTCTTTTTTTTAACACTCATAATAATAGCAAGGAGGTAATTAATCATGGAAGCATACAAGTGGCAGAATGATGGAGCTGGGCAGCTCTTCTGCGCAGTGGAGAATTTCAGTCCATAATAAAACGCTGCACAGCCTCTTGGAAGAGTGTAGAAATATAACGATGCTTAAAAACAAAATGCAGACCACTTTACAGAAGGTGCTGTGATCAGATAAGACTAAAATAAATGTTTTTTTGTCATCAAGTACCGTATTCGTCGGTCTTTAATACGCTCCCGTGTATAATACGCTTTGACCAATTATTGCCAATAAACCAGAAAAAACCGTACATAATACGCTTTGGTGTTTACCACACATCTATTATGCGTCACCGCTACGCGACGCGTCAGCGCCTCGTTTGCCCTGCTTAAAATGGCGGCCACAGAAGCGTCAGCACGGAAGGACTTTACAAGATTAAAACGGTAAAAACTATTTCTTTGCTGAGAAAAAATATATTTCTTAGCTGACGTTATAGCACAAGGGTTCCCGAGCTTAACCGTTCCTTAATCAATTCACGAAATGGTCAAATCTGCTGAATTTAAATTGTTTCGGTTTGACTTTTTTCCAAACAGCCTTGGGGGCGCTACGAAAATAAATTATAAATCGAATTTTATCTCAAATGTCTTCTACAGGTCAACAGTCTGTAAATTGAAGCCATATAATTACACTCTGTAAGCAGAAAAAATATCCACCGAGTGGTTTCTGAGCTGTTTATCTAAACAGTAGGTATCTGTTTATGGTAGCTAACAGCTAACATGCTAAAAGCGATTTTTTTTTTTAGCTCTAAATATCTTCTGCAGCTAACAGGTTGTAAATGACCACCAAATAATTACACTCTGTAAGTTTCAAGAAAATCTGCGGTGTGGTTTATGAGTTATCTTGCTAAAAAAAACGCTAACAACAACACAGCTAAATGGTAGCTACCTCCAGAGCAGGGAGCCGGGCAGCGACATTCAGTCCGAGCAGAGGAGGCTTTTTTCGGACACATGACGGTCGGTGGACTCTCTGGAAGTGTCCGCTAGCGGACAAAAGTGGTACTGCACCATTTTTAGGCCAAAATGAAAAACGGCGAATCAGAGCCAAAAATGGGTCTAAAAATATGGGAAAAAATCCATAAATAATACGCTTCAGTGTATAATACGCAGGACATTCAAATGAGCAAAAAAACTGCGTATTATATACCGACGAATACAGTAGTGTCATGTCTAGCACAAACCTAATGCTTTTCCTTGTGCTGAGAACACCATCTCCACAGTGAAGCACGGTGGTGGAAGCATCATGCAGCGGGATGTTTTGTTTGTTTCTAATGATAAAAGCATCCCGCTGCATGTTTTTATCATTAGAGACTGGTCAGAGTTAATGTAGAAGTTTTTTAGAGCTTTGAGGTTGAGATGGAGGTTCACCTTCCAGCAGGAGCCTAAACACACTGCTGAAGATACACTCCTGTCATTTAGGGACACATGCTCTTAGAGGTATTTAAAACAAGTTGTTTTCCACATTTAATTTAAAATATTTTGCTCTGTTTGGCTCCATTCGTCATGCATTTCTTCTGAGCAAACCAACCCTGTTTTATTTTATTTTTCATTGTTCTGTTTCTGCCTGGAGTGTTGTCTCTGTTTTTAAACTTGTTTTATCTTTCCTCCCTGCTCACCCTCAGTTCCAGGGTTTCCTTACCCTACAGCAGCAGCAGCCGCTGCCACGACAGCAGCCGCCGCAGCGTTTCGCGGTGCCCACCTGAGGGGCCGAGGCCGGCCTGTTTATAGCGCCATGAGGGCTGCTGTGCCTCAGCCAGCCATCCCCGCCTACCCCGGGTAATAAACAACAGCTGTGTAGCTGTCCTAGATTTGAGGTGGTTTACATAAAACATTATAAAAAAATCAGTGTTTTGTGTGGATCTTTAGCAAATCTGTTGAGCTTTACCTCCTGCGTTGTTTCCTATTTGTGCAGAACTGAAGTGCTCGTTCACTTCTCTAATATTATTCACACTTCACTCTCTTCAGCAGTCAATTGGCAGATTGTCAGTCAGTTTACAAGCAGACCGGTGGAGCGCGACACTGATGGAACTGCATCATTAAATGTTCATTTAAATGAGCAGATACCACTGTCAACAGATTGACAGAAGCAAACAGAAATCACATTTAGTCTTTATACAGACGTAGCTGCCATGCACAGAGATTTGCTACACATGATTTGCTGTGTTTTTATGTTTGTTTTGTTTTCATCCGATCACTGTGCGACCTGTGCATGTCATTGTGTTGCGATGATTAGCTAACTGGGCGGAGACCGCTATAATTTTCTGATCAAAGCAGAATTGACAGATTTAAGGTCTAGTGGTGATTGTATGTGATTTAATTAAACTAAGCTGAAGGATGCAGGAAACCAAATGGAAACTACACCTTCCAGACATAACTTCCTGTACAGTGGCCCAGTCAAAGTGGCCTTTATTTGCACTGGTCTTCTTGTAGCAGGGGAACAATAGCAGTTTATGGTCTCATTTCAGTTCATTGAACTTAATGTGTTATCCCCATGAGTGCGTTGTTTAATGTTTTTTTTAAATCTGCACTCGTGGAGCTTAGATGGAAATCGTATTTCCCCTGCATGCTGCATGGGTGTGAAATAACCACTTTTTCTCTTTCATTCTTTCTCTTCCCTCCTCTCTCCTCCCTTTCCCCTCTTTGTTTATGCTGTGTTGTGATCCTCCTCCACCTTGGGTTTTTTGGGACTGTGCACCACTCCGTTTGCACCCCCTCCCCTCTCCTCTGTGTTCCCCCGCTCTCAGCGTGGTGTATCAGGATGGGTTTTATGGAGCTGCAGAGTTATATGTAAGTAAATTCACCTGCAACCAACACAACATCTCTGTCCCTCCCCTCACAGCTTCGTTTCTCCTCTGGGGGTGATTCTGCATGTGCATCCAGTCATGCGCTGCACAGAGCTGCCTGCAGAATGGTGAACTGATCTTTAGAAGCACTGCAAATTTGCACATGATTGTTTATATTAGGTGATTTATGCCCAAGGATTGTTTTTGCTTGCAAATTATTTTTTATTTATTTTTATTTTTGCATCAGCAGTTTTAAAACAATATGAGCTGAATAAAAATGCACGATGGGAAACACCACTACGAAGGCTGCTCTGTAGGCGGATGAGGCAGCGTGTATCTGTGTGTGTAAGCGTGTATGCGCGTGTGTGTATCCAGGTTGACAACGGTTGTTTCTGTTTTCTCTGTAGACTAGTGTTTCAGGACTCAGTCCTTAGTCCCAGATTGTTTCAGGTAGGGTCAACTCACCACCAAACCCACAGTGTGCATTGCTTTACCTCCTCTGATCTTACGAATCATCTCCTGGTCTGATCTGGAACATGTCGTCTTTTAGATGTTTTAAAAAAAGAATTGCAGCTGCTTCCAAGTGCGCTTTGTTTTTCTACTAACTCACAATGTATTTATTTTTAGTTGTAGGGGGGTGGGGAATGTGTTTGTTCACTAAACTACTAAACTGTGTTCCTAAGATGTTTCTTCTTCAGTCTTCTTCCAAAGAGAACCTGGTCTCTTGTCACTTGTCTTATAATGTAATTTTCTTGCTGGCAGAAGTGACTACATGCCTGCATTTATGGTCAGATGTTTGCATACTCTTATCAGAGTCACTGATATGATGGCAGTTTGGGCTTTTCTGCTTGTTTTTGTGACTTTTGAAACATTTGTATTGACTTAATGATTTATTTCCCAACTTTGATATGGTTATTAGGTTTGGGCATCGAGTCTTGAGAATCGATGAGAATCGATTGGAACCGGGACTAACGTTCCATTTATCCCGGAATTGTTCAAATGTTTTACGTTCGATGCCTAGTCCGCTGACCGGAAGAAGAAGCCGCCCACTGCGTAAAGTTAATAAAAAGTAAAAGTTCATAGAATTAAAATTCCAATAGAAGTTCAAATGATTTCTTCCAGAAAGAACTTTGGCTAGCTAGCTCATTTATAACATGAAAACTTGTTTTTTATTCTTTTACCCACATCTAAAAAGAATCTGAACGGAGACTCGATAGGAACCGGAATCAAAACGATGAATCGTAACCAGAATCGTTCAAATTCAAACGATGCCCAACCCTAATGGTTGTACACTTTAGAAGCCAACAATAAATCGAATTCAGCTCAGAGAAATAAACTTTAAGACCATCAGTTACATGTTGGATGTAAGTTGTTGGTATTTAACCAAATATAATTTCCTGGTAATAAAGTAGCATCAAGAACCCCACAGAGGAAATTAAAACGGACAAATAAATGACTACCTCTGTCAATCCTTTCTGGGATAGTCGTGCTTGCCTTTTTTTAATTCACCAAATATTTAATAGAATGGATTAACATTTTCAGTATTAGTTGGGTATTTGATGGAAATATTTACAATCAATACAATAAGTTATGTTTGAAATGTAGATTAAAAAAGCACAGTCCTGCTAATAAACCTGCTGATGTTAACAAAATGAGCCAAAGTCGTATACATATGTCTTAATCAAGCATCTGATGTTGCTCTTTACTGCTTTAAAATATGTAGCCTTATGGTGGAGCGAGCCTGTGCACTGTGGCCAGAAAAACATTTTGTATGGGGGAAACCAGAGACTGTTTGACTAGACATCTGGTATTGACCCAGAAGTTGAAGCTCGGACATGATCAACTTTCTTGTGGGCTGGATCCAGTAGACATTTTAAATCTTGCCTCCATTATGTAAATTTAACAAGACCTTGTTGGTTAAATAAATAATAAATACACCTCGGATAAATTATCTCTGGGTGTTAACTTTTGTTATTTCAAGTAGTTCTTACCTTACTGAAATGTCTTAACATTTAGCTGTAATTAGTTGTGTCGTATTTAAAAGAGCACTGACATGACACAAAGAGTGTGTGCTAATATTTTGGCTGGACTTAAATCCTCACATCTCCTGTGCTCAAATTCTGGCTCAAAAATTACACATCATGGTACCTTCTGTTAAACGGTTCCTGCTGGCTTCAACGCCCAATAACGAAAGAAGCAAACCACTTGGTATATCATTATAATATGTGTACTGTATGTAGGAAAAACTCCACCTATCCACTCCCGAGGAGGAGAAAATAACAACAGTTCCACTGAGATTTTCTGCACTTACCGGTACTTAAATTTTACTTCTATATTATAAGTGCCTCCTTAGTGCTGCTACTTTGTTTAGCTGAGCATATTCATATGTCACGTCAGCGCTAGGTCTCGTGACTGCCAGCACAGAGACATTAATGTGGAAAAGATAAAGGAGAAGAGAGGAAAAGACAAAACCAGTTGAGCTGATGGGGTATTCCATAAAAGAGATCCATCAACATGATCAACGAGTGGGAAAACAGAGTTTATGGTTCAAGTTTAGTTGAGTTCAGTCAACTCTGACTAACTTCACCTTGGCTTTGTTTGAATTACCCAATCGTTCACAATATTATAACTTAGAAACCTGTCACCGTTCAGTTAAAGGAGTGAACGAAATTTAGACACTACTTTGGTGGAAATTAGAGCCAGACCAATATGGAAATTTTGTCTTATCGCGAAACCGATATTGGAAGGGCAAGGCGGCCGGCGATAACCGATATAATGGCTGAAAATCTTTGAGCTTTGTCCACCCCTAAGAATCTTAAGTAAACAGCAAGTGAAGCGGGGCTTGTTTATTTAGCGCAGCTGTTGGCAACCACGAAGCTAAGCTAATCAGATCCACGCTACGCATAGTCGCATAGCAGGTTTCCAAGGGGTGCACTGGTTTTACAAGGGGTGCACTGGTCATTAAAACAGTCTTCCTAATGTGCGTTCACATTTTCTATCCTCCACTATTGAACATAAAGTTGTCATGTATGTTACATAAATATATGTTAAACAAAGAAATGCCCTTCCCTGTTCATGTCTAACAGTCAGTCACGTATGATGACGGCCTAATTAGTATTGACTGCAGCAGCGTTTTTTATTTTTATTATTTCTTTGCAGAAAAGTTGAGATTTCACAATGGGATTAACTTGTATAAATAAAGGTTGAATGAATTTCAGACAAAGCATTTCATTGCAGACGACAAAGATAACGTTACTAACACGATATATATTTACTGCTACGTTAGATTTGTTCTGGATAATGTTTTACAAGCAGTAGCCTATGCTAGACTATCTAAACATTAGCTTGCTAACTTTAAAGGCACGTAGCTAATGACAAGCAGGTTGGAGGATTGAAGATAATTTATTATTATTGATTTGTTTTACAGATCAGTTAAAGGTTCAGTATGCAGTTTCTGTAGAACTGCAGCACTTAGAAATATTTTCAACAGGCAAAGCATTCTGATCCCTCCCCCTCAGAGCCATATGTGGCTCTGCCCCCTTGTGGTCTGTTGAATTTCAAATTCAAGCTCTGTTTTTATTGGCTGATTCAAATTCAAGCTCTGTTTTTATTGGCTGGTTACAAACTCTGTTTTTATTGGCTGGAAAATGGCGGGTCACCTTTTCTTTTTAGAAATGCTTATTTACCACCTGGAGAAGCAAGGGGACAATATTTTTTTTTTAAAATTTTCAGAGATTACCTGGCTAACATCAGTCTGTCAGGAGGTAGTGACAGAGTGAAGAAATATGTTCATAAAAAAAGCTACATACTGAAGCTTTAAAATAAACTTACCACGCTCTGTTCAGTAAATTATGCTGCAATATTACTCCCTGCTTCTTCTGTACTGGATGTGAAAGTGCAACTTAAGTGAACTGCAATGACTTGAAAGTAGTCTTCATGCACCCTCTGCTGGATACATTGTGCAATTACAGCTTGTTTCCAGCATGTTAGCAGTGAAAATTGATTGAAAAAAAGTTTTTACATTGGATACTGATACCAATAGGTCTCCAAACGCCCATATCAACCTAAAATATCGGCCTTACCAATATATTGGTCTGTTTATAATGCTTTACTGCCTGAGCCCAGGCTCAAGTCTTTTCAGGCCTTTAGTTATCTTGACTAGTGTAGTCTAGAAAACTAAAAAATAACTAAATAACAAGTTGTCTCCTAACTAAATATCCTGATGCATGCTCTCCTAACTAAAGTGTCTGATCTCCTTTTTCTGTAAGATATTGTGAACGATCCTTCATTTAAAATGTTTGTTTAAATTTAGAACATGTTTAAGATATAATGTAGGATGAATCACAACGCTAAACAACTGTATTTTAAGTTATAGTGCTGTGAGGCTCCTTTTTATTATTTGCACACATACTAAAAACACTATTCTTACACAACCTTTTTGAAGGTAATATTATTTCATAATTCTAGTACTGTATACTGAAGGTTCTTAGTTAAAGCTTCAATCCATGCTTGTATAGACTAGGTAAAATACGATGAAAAATATGTGTAAATAGATTTTATGTCAGTTTTCTGGAGACAGATGATACTAATTACATGTTCTTAGTCAAACCCAGTGAGAGTAATTATGTTGTCCGTCAGGCGTATATTTCTGCATATTTTGCTGGCATTTATGCAACACCTGTCTGTAAATATTTATTGCATTTTTATAAAGTACAGCTGCATTCAGGTAGTGTAATGAGAATCATCGCTTTTTTATTTATCTATACAAGCTTCCTGCAAAAATTAATAAAAATAGTCCAAGACTCATGACTCTTGGGTAGAAAAAAAAATTCTCTGCAAAAAAAACAAAATTTTGTTGAGAAGAAAGAAAAAAAAAACTCTACATTGCAAAAGAGACCAAATTTAAACCATCAAAAAATATCCTTACTTAGAAGTGAGCAATATTTTAGTCACAAAAACTGCTGCAGAAAATATTTTCCCAGTTCTGCTGTAACAAATGTTCTGTAAACTGTAGTGGTATGTACATTTCAACCTTATTTGCATAAAAATCAAAGCATTACTTGCATTTGCCATCAAAATCTGATGCAACCCTGTCGGTTGTAACTGTGCATCTTAAAATATTTATTTTTTATGTGAGGGTTTTGAATTCAGCTGCGTGGGATGCTCTTAAAGCCGTCTGCCTTGAGGGGCTCTAGTTGAAATGGAGAACATGCTCTCTTCCTGCATTAACTGGCCTGCCGCAGATAATAAGTGAAGCATGTGCTGATCAGCTGCTGCATGCAGACAAACCGTATTACTGCTCCTCATCCTCCTCTTCCCTGCACTCACCCGCAGAGCGTTTCTTTCTCCCATTAATAACCTGGCTTCCCGCTCCTCCCCCTCTGCTCCTGCTGCGTGTCCTGCAGGCATCTCAGAGAGCGCTCGGGTGTTTCTGTTGTGCTTTGCTGATCTCTATTCACGTCAGGTTCAAATGCAGTGGGGTGGTGTGTTTGTTTTCTGGGTCACGCATGTAGTCTAAGTGCGAGGAGATGATTTTAGTGTCAAGTCTAGACCGTGTGGATGTGTTCGTGTGCGACTTCTTTCCCTCGTTTTTTTTTTTTCTCCTCACCATTTTAAAAACAGATAATTGTAATAACAAATGTGTTGAACTGTCTGTGAGCAAAGGAGCAGTTCAGCTCCAGCATCCATTAGTGTGCTCAGACTGTAGGCGTTGTATTGTGTCTCATCAGTAGTTTTTTATGTTCTCACCTTAGTGAATATTTTGTCATCCCCTGTTTTTACTGCCCTCTGCTCATCTAGTGGTAATACAGTAACTCTGACAGTTTAATTTCCTCTCCGTCTCACTGATGAAATCCCACATCCAACATCACACTCCTCCTGTCCTCATCCACATGTCATACACAACACGCTTGTTTCTGTAAGTGTAGTAAAAGCTGTATGTTTTGATACACTGAAGTATATTTAAAGTAGTTTTTGACGCAGATATTTGTTAATTGTAAAGTTCGTCCACTTGAAACATGCCAGTTAGCTGTGTGTGTACGTGTGTGTGTGTGTGTGTATCTGTCTCCAGGGAGGCTACCCTGCTGCTGCTGCTGCCGCCGCTGCCGCCTATCGCTTCGCTCAGCCTGCAGCCGTAACCGGAGCAACTGCCGCGGCAGCTACCTACAGTGACAGGTGAGGCCAACCCAGGACACGCACTGATAAATGCACACAAACACACACACCAGTGTTCACACACATCCCGGATGGACAGAACTGATCCTCTGGAAACCAATCAAAGGCCTCAGGACTGATGTTCTGCAACAGGAAGCACCGTGCTGATTTATCAGAAGAGTGATGACGGTCATTTTTTTTAGCAGCACCACTCTGTCCTGGTTATTATCATTAATAGGATCTGTATTTATTCTACTGCGCAGTTTGATTATTAAAGGGATCGTTTGAGCATCTTGAAGCAGGATGTTGTTGTAAAAAGCTCTTTGAAGAACCTCAGTTTGGAATAATAGTTTAATTATAAGCAGATGAATGAGCTGACAGCTAGTCCGAGCGAGTTGATGTTGACTGCTGCTGTCTTTAAACAACTGAAGTTTAAAAATATATCATAATGTTTACATACAAGCACTATTTGAAAACCGCATTTACGTAGAAATCTATACTTACTACCAAGTGCAAACACCAGCAGCTAGCTGTAGCACCCGAGTCGGGTGCACTTCCAGCAGGAATGTTTTAATTTTTCTGCTGGAATAACTTTGCAGTACAAAATTTCCAGCATCTTTAAAACAGGACTATAAAATCTGCTGAATTGAGTTCCAAGCTTTTATTCTGCAGTATATGTTTATATGAGGTGAACTCGCGTGCAAATCACTCTCCCTGCCTACCTGAGGGTCATTAGGGTCTTTGTTGACCTGGGCCACAGCTTCATTTCTATAAAACAGTTCACTACATAGAAGGGTCAGTCTTACTGCTGCCTCAGGTCGTTCAAACATCACAGGTGGAGCCGGCACTGTCCCTCACTGACATGAGACTTCAGAAATGAAGCAGTAAGAGAAGAACCAACAAAAGAAGCAGTAAGAGAAGAACCAACAAATGAAGCAGTAAGAGAAGAGCCAACAAATGAAGCAGTAAGAGAAGAACCAACAAATGAAGCAGTAAGAGAAGAACCAACAAATGAAGCAGTAAGAGAAGAACCAACAAATGAAGCAGTAAGAGAAGAACCAACAAATGAAGCAGTAAGAGAAGAACCAACAAATGAAGCAGTAAGAGAAGAACCAACAAATGAAGCAGTAAGAGAAGAACCAACAAATGAAGCAGTAAGAGAAGAACCAACAAATGAAGCAGTAAGAGAAGAACCAACAGATGAAGCAGTAAGAGAAGAACCAACAAATGAAGCAGTAAGAGAAGAACCAACAAATGAAGCAGTAAGAGAAGAACCAACAAATGAAGCAGTAAGAGAAGAACCAACAAATGAAGCAGTAAGAGAAGAACCAACAAATGAAGCAGTAAGAGAAGAACCAACAAATGAAGCAGTAAGAGAAGAACCAACAAATGAAGCAGTAAGAGAAGAACCAACAAATGAAGCAGTAAGAGAAGAACCAACAAATGAAGCAGTAAGAGAAGAACCAACAAATGAAGCAGTAAGAGAAGAACCAACAAATGAAGCAGTAAGAGAAGAACCAACAAATGAAGCAGTAAGAGAAGAACCAACAAATGAAGCAGTAAGAGAAGAACCAATAAGAGAAGAACCAACAAATGAAGCAGTAAGAGAAGAACCAACAGCCGTGGAGCAGAACTCTGCTGCACTTATGTGTCGCTCTATGCACACCTGACAAATGTCTATATCACAACATTCTCAAAAAATACTTATTTTTCAATTTTAAGCAGAAGGTGCATGAGGCTAACAAATTTCGCATCAGCCAAATTTGGGGATACAGTATATTCCTGTTAAAAAATAAACAGGAAGTTCTCCTGAAATGAATGGATGCTGTTCTGGTTTTGAAACCCTGAGGCTGGGTGATCGCTTGAAGCGTTTGTCATCACTTCATCACATCACTGAGCCGTGAAGCTGCTTACCTGTTCACTATTTGACCGTTTTGGCTCTGGTTCTACCTCGCTTTGCACTCAGAAGCCGTTTTCGCATTGACCGGCCCTCCCCAGTCCGGCACGTCTCTGGTTGGCCCAGAACCAGCCCTGGCCCGCCCTCGTTCATTACGCATTATGTGGAGAGCAAGCCTTGAAGTGGGTGGGGTGTTCACTTGACGTGGGTGGAGTGTTCACTTGACGTGGGTGGAGTGTTCTTGTGTGCGCGCTTACAGTGTTTTAAGAGAGGACACGCCGCTAACAAGTATTTGTTTGCTGAGTATATATATTAGTGGTTCTGAGTTTAATATTTGTTAATTACTGATTACAAATCAGCTTATGTTACAACGTAAATAACACGAAGCGCGCACCCATTTCCGCGCGACCTGAATGTCATTAAACAATAACTAATATTGTCTAACTGTTGCGCGCAGCCAGGGTTTTAAAATATAACTAATAATCTCTAACTTCTACGTGCAGCTAAAATGTTAAGAGGAGTGATTCCTATATGGGTAAGGTGGACACCTGACAACCCAGTCCGCTGTGTAGCTCAAAGCGTTAGTGCACTGCTATTTTGACCCGGCGAAGCGGGTTCGCTTCCCGCCTGGGACAAAGTTATTTTACTTTTTTTTTTATTGGAGTAAATAAAAAGGAGTTTGTTAACCAAACAAACTCCTTTTTATTTAAAAGAAAATGTGAATAAAAAAAAAAAAAGTAAAATAACTTTGTACCAGGCGGGAAGCGAACCCGCTTCTCCGGGTCAAAACGACAGTGCACTAACGCTTTGAGCTATACAGCGGACTGGATTTTCAGGTGTCCACCTTACCCATATAGGAATCACTCCTCTTAACATTTTAGCTGCACGTAGAAGTTAGAGATTATTAGTTATATTTTAAAACCCTGGCTGCGCGCAACAGTTAGACAATATTAGTTATTGTTTTAGTTATTGTTTAATGACATTCAAGTCGCGCTGAAAGGCGGAAATGGGTGCGCGCTTCGTTGTTATTTACGTTGTAACATAAGCTGATTTGTGATCAGTTATTAACAAAAATTTAACTCAGAAAAACTAATTCAGCTAACAATTGTTTTAGGGGTTTCTGTAGTTAAATTTGAATGAAATTCAACCCTCGCGCTGAGGTTGTTTGAATGAGTCCCGCCCCTGCTGCAAACAACGAATCAAATGTGAGCAGTACATGACGTCAAACTGGGTCCGTGGGGCCCGGCCCGATAGAACCACGGTGGAGATGGTTCCAGAACAACGGTGGATCCCGGGTGGAAAAGGTAAATGCGAACACGCCGAACCCGGGTTAGAAGCGGGGAGTGCCGGGGAGGGCTGGCCAATGCGAAAACGGCTTGTGATCCCCCATTCGAACCACTGAGCGACATTAAGATAGATATATTATCTTATAAGACCTCTCTACTCTTGGCTCTTTGCTCGGCAAAACGTGTGGGTGACCTCCACGCTTTGTCCGTACATCCAATGTGTACCAGGTTCACCCCTGACGGGTCAAAGCTCACCTTAAGGCCTAATCCTGCATATATCCCCAAGGTCTTGACTTTGAACCCCAGAAGTCTGGACTTTGATCTCTCTTCTTTTCTACCTGCTCCTGTCCTCACTCAGGAACAGAAAAGTCTGAAGGCTCTCTGCCTTGTGCGAGCTTTAAGCGCTTACATGCAGAGAAAAGCTGAGTGGAGAAAAACAAATCAACTGTTTGTGTGCTTTGCTGCACCAGCTACAGGAAAGGCGCTATCAAAGCAACGTCTCTCACACTGGGTGACTGAGGCCATTAAAAGGGTGTACAGTAGCAAAGGTCAACAGGTGCCCTCTGGAGTGCGCGCTCACTCTACTCGGGACTTGGCCACCTCGTGGTCACTGTTCAAGGGCGTACCGGTTGCAGACATCTGTGCTACTGCGAACTAGAGCTCAATGAACACGTTTGCAAAGCATTACAGTTTGGATGTTACTACGTGTGATGTCACTCAGGCTGTCCTTTCTAACACTCAGTAGAAAGCAGCCTTGGGATGCCTGCTGAATAAAGGCGGACGTTCACACTAGCATGCATTTTACTGAGCATTTCAAGGGCGTGATTGAATTACGTTCCCATAGCATTTATGTTGCACCGAGTGACATGACTGATAAGGGAACTGAAAGTTATGCACCATAACTCATGTTCCCTGAAGGAAGGGAACGAGGTGCAACATACCTGGCCCTTTCAATGCTGAAAGCTCGGTGAAGTGCATTTTGGAGAATGATGGATGGGCGTCAGCGCCTTAAGTACCCGGAGGGCGGGGCCTCTGGCGTGGCGATGACGCCCCTGCCGAAAAGGCGTGATTGTATTCCTTCAGGTAATAGCGCGGGGGCGCAATTCCCATAGCATTATGTTGCACCTCGTTCCCTTCCTTCAGGGAACATGAGTTATGGTGCATAACTTTCAGATTTTACTTTAAGTGTGAATAAACACCTCTGCTTACAAAGATGATTTGTCAGAGTTTGTTAAATGTTGCACAGATAATGCAGTTGAATGTTAAAAAAAATTAATCTATAATTGATCCTGTCAACATTAAACTGAACATCAAGACAAACACAGAAAAGGAAACAGTTCTCACCTTGAGCCTGTCCACAGAAGAGAGTACCGAGTACTAAAATAAAGAACAAAACCTCATCAGAGTTTATCAAACTTACAGACATAATCACAGAAAACAAATGCATTAAAAAAACAACTTTAAAACCTGTCTTAAAAACAGCTAATGATAAATTCATCAAATACATCTAATGTAAAAAAAATAAAACATTGAAAAACATATATTTTCATTCATTCATTCATTCATTCAACCTTTATTTATACAGGCTAGCCTCGTTGAGCCACGGGGACTTATTTACAAGAGTGACCTGTCTCACTCACACCCAGGGTCAATTTTAGTTACCAATCAGCCGAACATTATAATTAATATAATATTAAAATATTAAAACTAATATTAAAACTGAAATAATAATCATGCACTTTGCCTTCTCAACTCTAAAGATTCCAGCTGCTTATAGGGCACCAAGTTGAAAAATAAAACTAAATAAAGTTAATAATTTACTTACAGAAAAGTCCCAGCATGCAAAGCAACATGTGTCCCATCCTCACATCCAGATCTACTTCACAGCTGATCAGGAAAGATTTTACTTTGCTTGAACTGGAATAATTAAGAAGCAGAAGTTACATCTAATTCAAGAATGACATCAGCATTGTTTCAGACTTCTTGTTCTGAGTACAGCCTGTTGGTGTTTCCTCCTCCTTCATATAATGTTCACACAGCAGCAGCAGCTTTGACCACAACGTGACATGATTTCCTGTTCATTTGAACTGTTTTTTTGTAAAATGTTTTGTACCTGGTTTAAAAATGTTAACAGTTTGCAGAACAACAGATGAAGAGGATAGAAGTTCATTCATGTAGTTGTGGTAAACATCCATCCATTTTCCTTTCTGGGTTGCAGGGAGGGTGCCTAGATCAACAGTCAGAGTGTGAGAGGCAGGGGACACCATGGACATGTCTCAAGTCCATCACAGAGACAAACAAGACCAACAACCCTCCACACACTCAAACACCCACACAAAGATAGTTTTAAAGTTACCAATAACTGTTTTACTGTTTACTGTCATTTCCTTGTTACAAATTGCCAAGTTTATTTCTGAGAATTTGTATTTCTGTCACTCAGTTTTTTAGAGTAAATATAGCTGAGATAGTTTCAGTTGTTTGCACTTTGAGATTTTTGTTAATGAAAAGTGTGTTGCAAATTAATTATTATTATTATTATTATTATTATTATTATTATTATTACTATTATTGTCTTTGAATCATTTTCCCTTCTCTAAATTTGCACTGGTTTGTGCCTAGAGTTGTGATAAAAAATGATTTGTTGTAACATTCTTAGTCATCAGCCAACTGGTTGATCCACTGTGAGAGGGTGCTATTTATAAGACTGAGCTGAATACAGCAACTCAGACTGAGGAAGTCTTTCAGACAAAAGACGGAACATTTCTACATTTTTTTTTGCTTTGTTTTGTTTTATTTTTTTGAATGTCCAGAGGACCAGACTTAGCTTTTTTAGAGAACATTCTTTAGTGTTTCAGTCTGCCTCTAGACTCATCCATCCATCCATCCATCCATTTTCTTCCGCTTATCCGGGGTCGGGTCGCGGGGGTAGCAGCCTAAGTAGGGAGGCCCAGACTTCCCTCTCCCCAGCCACTTGGAGCAGCTCCTCTGGGGGAATCCCAAGGCGTTCCCAGGCCAGCCGAGAAACATAGTCCCTCCAGCGTGTCCTGGGTCTTCCTCTGGGTCTCCTCCCGGTGGGACATGCCCGGAACACCTCACCAGGGAGGCGTCCAGGAGGCATCCTAACCAGATGCCCGAGCCACCTCAACTGGCTCCTCTCGATGTGGAGAAGCAGTGGCTCTACTCCGAGTCCCTCCCGGATGACTGAGCTTCTCACCCTATCTCTAAGGGAGAGTCCAGCCACCCTGCGGAGAAAACTCATTTCAGCCGCTTGTATCCGAGATCTCGTTCTTTCGGTCACAACCCAAAGCTCATGACCATAGATGAGGGTGGGAACGTAGATCGATCGGTAAATTGAGAGCTTTGCCTTTTGACTCAGCTCTCTCTTCACCACGACAGACCGGTACAGCGCCCGCTTCACTGCGGACGCTGCACCTATCCGCCTATCGATCTCACGCTCCAGTTTTCCCTCATTCGTGAACAAGACCCCAAGATACTTAAACTCCTCCACTTGGGGCAGGACCTCCTCCCCGACCCGGAGAGGGCATGCTACCCTTTTCCGGCTCAAGACCATGGCCTCGGATTTGGAGGAACTGATCCTCATCCCGGCCGCATCACACTCGGCTGCAAACCGCTCCAGTGAAAGCTGTAGATCACGATCTGATGAAGCCAATAGGACCACATCATCTGCAAAAAACAGAGAAGTGATTCTAAGGTCACCAAAACAGATCCTCTCAACACCTTGGCTGTGCCTAGAAATTCTGTCCATAAAAGTTATAAACAGAATCAGTGACATAGGACAACCTTGGCGGAGTCCAACTCTCACCGGAAACGAGCCTGACTTACTGCCGGTAATGCGAACCAAGCTCTGACACCAGTCGTACAGGGACCTAACAGCCCATATCAACAGCCTCTAGACTATTTCATAAATTGTATTTTATGTTAAAACAGATTCTCAGATATTTTACAGTCAGCACTATAGTAAATGGTAAATGGAGCTTACTTATATAGCGCTTTCCATCCCCCTATGAGGGACCCCAAAGTGCTTCACAGTACCAGCCATCCACCCATTCATACACCGGTAGCGGTAGGCTGCCATGCAAGGCGTGAGCCAGTCCTACCGGGAGCAACTTGGGGATAAGTGTCTTGCCCAGGGACACAACGAGTTATGCAGTGACCGGGGATTGAACCTGGGACCTTCTGGTCCTGAGCCGGTTGCCCTGCCTCTACACCATCTCGGCCCTCGGCCACTAGAGAGACAAACATTAATTTACTTCGTGAAAGATTCAATATATTCTTATGTGAAGGTAAAACTCTAGTTTCTATTTTTCTATTGTCTCGTAACAATCTGGTTTCCTCAAGTCATAATGGCAAGTAAAAGTGCAGATTAAAAATGTTCACCTGCTGTGAGAGTGGTTCTTTTGAGTAAACATCAGAGAACAACAGAATTTCTCCAACAGAAGCCAGGAGGATCAGCAAGGAACAAGAAGGTGAACATGGTCCTTAGTCAGAGTTGGTCAGAGGAAGAGTTAATAATATTCTTCTTTTTACTGTGCACTCTGTTTGTAGGTTCTAAGAGCAGGACAGATCCAGGATTCAAAGGCATGTGACAAAGGGAAGGTAAGTGGCAGCAGCGATGATGGAGTGTGGCAGGACGAACAAAAGAAGATTTTTAGTTGCCATCATCTGGTGGTTGTAGTTGGTGGTTCCAGGACTGATGAGCTCAAGGGATCCTGAAAAGTGGTTGGAGTAGAGAGACACAAGGAGGCCAAGCTCCTCAGGAGGATAGGACTCAAGGATCAAGGACAGGAGCAGGAGGGAATCTCTAGGAGACAAAGAGGCACAAGGTAAGTCTTAACCAAAACAGTAATAGTCTGGTGCACTGTAAGGTTGTACCCTGAGGTCACAAATGTTCCAGCATCAAACTGATGAGACCCTCAGTCCTATCCAGCCAGCAGCTCATTAACAGGATGGGTGTCATCTGGGTGTAATCAGTGTCTCCCTGCCACTCTGGAAGCTACAAAGAATCAGGTTAATGGAGGAATCCCTGCACTGATCAACAGTATTTGGTGTCAAGAGTCTGGAAACAAACAGACTGACCAACTTTATAGTTCCTCTTTGAACATAAAGAGATGTGGTTGAAACACTTCACATACAGATAAGATCTGATGTGTTTCTATGTAACTCAGAGATACATTTGTTAAAGACAGAGAGAGATCTGTTGAGATCAGTAGCTCCTTTCTGTTCTGGCTTCTGAAGGAGGCAGTCGCCTTTTTTTCCCTTCCTCCCCGTCCTCCCCCCCCTGCTGCTGCGCTTTTTGTCTTGTCTGCAGCTTCTCAGAAGCACCTCGAATGAAAGAAGATGAATTGGGTGGTATGGGAATTCAACTCTACTGAAAGATTTCAACAACAGGCACGGCACGGGGAAGCTGGCCCATTCCCACAGACGAAACGAGAGATACGCCATGGATTCGATGAATGGTGACGTCTCGCTCTCTGTGTGCTCTGAGGGAATGTGAAGAATCTGTATTAAATTGGATTACGATGGAGGTGCTTTGCTTTTTTTGGCGTTTTGTAGAGCACTGGCCTATCTGCAAATGAGGACGAGCTTCAGCAGGACCTACTGCTGGAAACACCCAATCTGATCTGCGCAATGAACTTGGAAATCAGCTGTTTAGGAGCTATTCCGGAAGGTGAACACGATCTCTGAGGATCGCAGATCATCCGCTCGGATTGGGACTCTGGACGCTGGTGGTCAACACCTAAGAGGCACAGTTGGGCCAGAGGAAAAAGTCCAGAATTGGACCATATCAGAGTTGCCCAACAAGACTCAAGGTTGAAGGAATTATACTGTCTGCCTGAAGTGAAAAATATTTGTAATCCTTATCTGACTTTACCCTAAACAACCTTGGAAAAAGGCTGGATGTCAAATTTCTCCTGAGATGTGTTTTTCTGAGGCAAACAGCTGCACTATCGCTACCCCCCCCCCACCCCCCGGAGAACTTTTTCTATGAGCGTTATCGGAGGCCGGCTGATTTCACCTCAGAAACTGTTTGCTATCTGGAATGTCTCATGGACAGAAGTCTCACTGCCTCAGTCTCAAAATGCAACATGTGATTGTCTTAAATGTGCTTCTGGTATAGTTTTTACTGTCTCATGTGGTGTCTTGGTAGACAAAATGTGATACATTTTTTTAATACCTACGCTGTGATCCTCATGGTCTTTCCTTGTTTTTCACACCTTCATCCCGATACAGATGGGAGAGGTCGCGCTGAAGAACATAATGTGATATGATGTCTCATGTGGTCTGAATAAACAGCAGCTTCACACACTCACCCACCCTTCCGGATGACTGTGTGTACATATTCACGTTGTACTGGTGAAAACTTGTGCAATGTTAATAAAAGTACTCTGACTCTGACTCTAAAAGCACTTCAGCTACTCACAGCAGTAAAAACATGAAGTCTATTCTTAGTTATACAAACAACAATGGCTGTGTTCTTCAGTAAAACTCTCAGGTTGCAAAAGAATGAATACTTTGTTTTTATGTTAAATACATGGAAACAGGAAGTTAAGATGGAGCAGTTTGTTACAATTTACCATAAATTATGATTTATTTTACATTTTTACATTAAACTGACGTTTTTGTATTTTTTCTGTCACTAAATCAATAAATAAGTTGCCTGAGAGGCAGCACTTATTTAAAGTATTTTGAATGTTGTCCATCCATCCATTCTCTTCCGCTTATCCGGGGTCGGGTCGTGGGGGTAGCAGCCTAAGTAGAGGGAAGAGGGAAGCCCAGACTTCCCTCTCCCCAGCCACTTGGAGCAGCTCCTCCGGGGGAATCCCAAGGCGTTCCCAGGCCAGCCGAGAAACATAGTCCCTCCAGCGTGTTCTGGGTCTTCCTCTGGGTCTCCACCCGGTGGGACATGCCCGGAACACCTCACCAGGGAGACGTCCAGGAGACATCCTAACCAGATGCCTTTGAATGTTGTCATGTCACCTTTTTAAATATTTCTATGAGGTCACTGTTTCTGTGGAAACTATAAACCCAACACTGCTCTGTCAAAATACTGTCCTTATTTTTTTTCTTTGCCTCTGTGTCTTTAGTTTTATCCATCCATCCATCCATCCATCCATCCAGCCATCCATCCATCCATCCATCCATTATCTTTTACCTGCTTCTTCCATTTTGGGTCACGGGGGTCGCCGGTGCCCATGTCCAGCAATCACATTGCGAGGGGCGGAGTACACCCTGGACATGTCTCCAGTCCATCACAGGGATACATAGAGACAAACAAGACAAACAACCATTCACTCTTTCACTCACACTTAGGGCCAATTTAGAGTTACCAATCAGTCTAACATGTATGTTTTGGAGTGTGGGAGGAAACTGGAGTACCCGTAGAAAACCCACACATGCACAGAGAGAACATGCAAACTCCATCCAGGATGACCCCCAGCTGGCAATTGATCTATCAACCTTCTCATTTAGAAGTGTTAGCTCTGACAACTGTGACACCCTAGTTTTATCCTATTTTGTTAATTTATTCTTTATATATTAATGGGTAACTCATACAGGTGTTCATCATAAAATTAGAATATCATGAAACAGTTTATATATTTCAGTAATTCCATTCAAAAAGTGAAACTTGTATATTATATTCATTCATTACACACGGACTGATATATTTCAAATGTTTATTTATATTAATGTTGAATATTATAACTGACAACTAATGAAAAACTGCAAATTCACTATCTCAGGAAATTAGAATATTGGGAAAAAGTTCAATATTGAAGACATCACATCAATGGGAAGAAGACAAAGGAGATGATTGTGGACTTCAGAAGGAACAAACACACTCACACCCCACTGAACATGAGAGGATCTGCAGTGGAAGTGGTCTCCAGCTACAAGTACCTGGGTGTACACATGAATGATAACCTCAGCTGAAGCAACACCACCACCAGCCTGATAAAGAAAGCTAATCAGAGACTCTACTTCCTCAGGCGGCTGAGACAAGCTGGTCTGAGTAGCTCAGTCCTCACCTCCTTCTACAAGTGTGCAGTGGAGAGCATCCTGTGCTCCAGCATCAACATGTGGCATGGAGGCTGCACAGCTGCAGAAAGAAAGGCTTTGCAGAGAATGGTGAAGGCTGCACAGAAGTCTGTTGGAGTCCGTCTCCCCACCACCACAGACATCTACACCTCCAGTTGAAGGAAGAGAGCCATCTGCTTGATGAAGGACCCCACTCACCCAGCACACACACTTTTTGCCCCATTCCCCCCAGGAAGGAGGTTGAGGTGCATTAAATGTAGAACCACTAGACTGAGGAACAGCTTCTACCCTGAAATATCTAACCAGAATAATCAATGTAAAAAATCACATCATGTTGCTGCTGATCTGTTTCATGTTGCTGCTGATCTGTTTCATGTTGCTGCTGTTTCAAGTTGATGCTGATCTGTTTCATGTTGCTGCTGATCTGTTTCATGTTGCTGCTGATCTGATTCATGTTGCTGCTGACCTATTTCATGTTGCTGTGTTCATTCGTGCTCATCTGCTCATACAGACTCATGTTCATGCTGCTGTTCAAAGTAATGTTTTTATGCTACTAGTGCTAAGTGTATTTTTAGTTGATGTTTTTCTTAGTTCATATCTTAGATGTTATTACAGTTTTTCCTTTTACATTTTTATTTTTGGAATGTAACTGGGACCCTGTGTACATAATCTCATTCCATCACATGTACCACATGTGGTGCAAATGACAATAAATAATCTCTGACTCTGACATCTAGTGCCACAGTCTAATCAGCTAATTGACTCAAATCACTTGCAAAGGCCTTTAAATGGTCTCAGTCTAGTTATGTAGGCTACACAATCATGGAGAAGACTGCTGACTTGACAGTTGTCCAAAATATGACCATTGAAACCTTGCAGAAGGAGGACAAGACACAAAAGTTCATTGCTAAAGAGGCTGGCTGGTCACAGAGCTCTGTGTCCAAGCACATTAATAGAACGGTGAAGGGAAGGAAACTATGTGGTAGAAAAAAGTGTACAAGCAATATGGATAACTGCACTCTGGAGAGTATTGTGAAACAAAACCCATTCCATAATGTGGGGGAGATTCACAAAGAGTGGACTACAGCTGGAGTCAGTGCTTCAAGAACCACCATGCTCAGATGTATGCAAAACATGGGTTTCAGCTGTTGCATTCCTTGTGTCAAGCCACTCTTAAATAAGAGACAGCGTCAGAAGTGTCTCACCTGGGATTGCTGCTGAATGGTCCAAAGTTATGTTCTCTGATGGAAGTAAGTTTTGCATTTCCTTTGGAAATCAAGGTCCCAGAGTCTGGAGAAAGAGAGGAGAGGCTCATAATCCATGTAGCTTGAGGACCAGTGTCAAGTTTCCACAGTCAGGGATGGTTTGGGTTGCCATGTCATCTACTGTTGTTGGTCCACTGTGTTTCCTGAGGTACGGTACATACAAGGTCCACGCAGCCATCTACCAGGAAGTTTTAGAGCACTTCCTGCTTCCTGCTGCTGACCAATTTTATGGAGATGCAAATGTCATTTTCCAACAGGACTTGGCGCCTGCACACAGTGCCTAAAGCCCCTTTCATAAGACAGGTCGGTCCGGCTTTTATGCGTGTTCAAGCCTCCAACGAGCATTCAGAAAACACGCAAACGCGGTTTGGCAGATTAAATTGACTCGTCTTTGATCCCCCTCTGACCCGCCACGGTTGATAGTGTCAGCCCCGGATCTGAGCCGGCAGAGACACTTCTGAATGCAAGACGCGCGATCCGCGCTCAGAATACAGATGCCATCAGTGTGCGACCTCAGTCAACAGGCAGATTTATATTAAAAATGACACGAAACCACTGTATAAACTAGTTTCGCTGTTTTTCCCCCTCTAGCAGCGGCGCAGCGCGCTGAGTGTGTGTGCGTGTGAGTTTGAATAGGTTCTATTTGGGGTCTCGTGAACACGTTTGTGTGTGTGTGTGTGTGTGCGCGCGCGCGTCCATTTATTTATTGCTGAGGAAATATTTAAAATAACACGACACGACTGTAAGCTAGTTTCGCTGTTTTTCCCCCTCTAGCAGCGGCGCAGCGCGCTGAGTGTGTGTGTGTGTGTGTGTGTGTGTGCGCGCGCAGCCAGCTGTCCCATTTATTTATTACTGAGGAAATATTTAAAATAACACGACACGACAACTTGTACACATCTGTCCCACAAAAAATACGTTGCGGTTCAGTTCTGCTCAGCTCCACGCCTCTTTGAAGCCGCGCTGCAGCTGATCATATGAACACGTTTCTTTGAGCGGGACATGCCCGCCTTCAACTGTTGTCTTATGAATGACCTGGGGAGGGTTAAATCCGGACTGGTCTGTGCGGGAATAGCGCGGGTTTGATTTATGAAAGGGGTGAAAGTTACCTGTACTTGGTTTAAGTACCATGGTATCCCAGTTCTTAATTGGCCAGCAAACTCGCCTGACCTTAACCTCATAGAAAATCTATGTGGTATTGTGAAGATGACGATGTGCTACATCAGACCCAACAGTTCAGAAGAGCTGAAGGCCACTGTCAGAGCAACCTGGACTCTCATAACACCTGAGCAGTGTCACAGACTGATCAATTCCATGCCACGCCATATTGCTGCAGTAATCCAGGCAAAAGGAGCCCCAACTAATAATTGTACATGGTCATATTTTTCATGTTCACATTTTTCAGTTGGCCAGCATTTCTAAAAATATTTTTTTTATTTGTCTTAAGTAATATTCTAATTTTCTGAGATACTGAATTTGGGGTTTTCATTAGTTGTCAGTTATAATCAACATTAAAATAAATAAACATTTGAAATATATCAATCTGTGTGTAATGAATGAATATAATATACAAGTTTCACTTTTTGAATGGAATTACTGAAATAAATTAAATTTTCATGATATTCTAATTTTATAAACAGCACCTGTATGATGAAATTCTGCTTTTAGTTCTGGGCCCACAGGAAGTGAACGAGCTTAAGCAAAACTGTGACATGAAGAAACAAAAATGAAATAAAGCTTTGTCCTCCTCTTAACTTGTAACTAAATAATGTTTGCTCAAATACAAGAAACAATATTCATTTGAAGTGTTTTATTAAACATGCAGTAAAGAAACAACACTGTGTTAATTATGACAACATGAAATGTTACATCTAGTTGACGCTGAAGTCACAAGAATGTGACAAATTGAAAATATACATTTTAAAACTTCAGAAAACAAAACTTGATCTGTTCAGACCATTTTAATGCATATTTTAAAATAATATACTTCAGTTCGTCTGAATTATGAAATGATTTGAACCCTGAATAACAGAATGGTGTTTAAGAGGTTTTGAGAAGTTTTGTTTCTTTTTGGGGCCTGAAACATCTCATGTGCTGTGAGACAGTTTAAAGACATATGAATTCAAAACATTTAATCAACAAATTATTCAAATGCAGCACACAAACAAATAAAACAACAGACAGTTTACTAATAAAATCTATAAAAGCAGAAAACAAAAAGATAAAGTCTTCAGACTTTTAGAAATACAGAATTAAAATGCATCAAAGATCAAATGAAACACAAAGATTATTTTAAAATATCAATAAAGTTTAGATAAATCTTATTACAAACTACCTTAACTAAAAATGACACATCAAACTTGTAAGGATGTTGTTGAGTCTAATCTCCTGTAACAAAGTGCAGAATAAAGCACTACAGCATGCAGCTACACAGCATCGTTATCCAGAGCTGATCCTGAACTGAAGCCACAAGAAACTGCTTCATCTCTCTCTGCTGCAGGACTTCACTTTCCTGTGAATAATGAGATCATTTGTAAGAAATATTCATTTGTTTTGTAATAAATTTAATATAACCAAGTCTACTTAATGCTCACTCTTTGTTTTAGGATTATACAGTGGCTTTTTTCACCTCCCTTGACATTCTCTTAGTTTGATATTTACAACCAAGAATTCAAAGAAACTTTGGATTGTTTGTTCCTTTCAATTTGCACAAGAACCACTTTAAAGCAGAGGTGGAGCTAGACTTAATTGCAAGGGGTGGCCGGGTGCCCAAGGGTGCACAAGGGTGGCCAATGTGTTTGTAGTGGGGCATATACATAAAAGAAAACTACAAAACTCCTTTTTCTCCAACCTTTCACCTGAGAAACTTACCTTACTAACAATTTTCATAACCCGTTTGCATCTCTCTTTGTCCGTCTGTTCTTCTCTGCCTGTGTGTCTGTCTTTTTCTGTCTGTCACTCACTTAACCCAACAATACATGGGTGTAACCGGGACCTTGCATACACAATTTTGTTCCACCTCATGTACGACATGTGATGCGAATGAGAATAAAAATAAAAACAGAAAACTCAGAACTTGATCATGGCTACGGATTTTTAAACAATTTTTGTTTGTAGCCAATCAGGCAAGAAACCAATGAGTGAAACACCCTGGATATTTTATTTAACATAATATATAATGTTATGAAATATGTGTCTACAAAAACCTCCACAAAAATTACGTATCAGATTTGGATTATTGAGTAGAAAATGCATTTTTATTCTAACTTTCTCTTGAAAGCAACACCAGTTTGATCAGATTTGTACAGATTCAGCACATTATCTGCCCCCAAATCCCTTGTCCAACTTCACCAGCATTTTGTATGATTGTCATATTTATAACTTCCTAGTCTGTAGTTATAAATATTTTCCCTTTATTCAAAATATTTTTTTAATCTTTCTAAGACTTAAAGAAAAACGGACATAAACTGGACAGTCTGGGGCTGAACACCTCAATGTGTAACTGGCTGCTAGACTTCCTGACCGGGAGACCACAGACAGTACGGATCGGGAGTAACACATCTAGCACCATCACATTGAACACAGGGGCCCCACAAGGATGTGTGCTGAGCCCCCTTCTATTCACCCTGCTAACACACGACTGCACACCATCGTACAGCTCCAACCACTTCATCAAGTTTGCGGACGACACAACAGTGGTAGGTCTCATCAGCAACAACGATGAGACGGACTACAGGAACGAGGTGAGCCGCCTGGCCTTGTGGTGCGGACACAACAATCTCACTCTCAACGTGGAGAAGACAAAGGAGATTGTTGTGGACTTCAGGAAGAGGGATGCCCAACATGCCCCTCTGACCATCAACAGCACCGCAGTGGAGAGAGTAGACAGCACCAAGTTCCTGGGAGTGCACGTCTCAAAGGACCTGTCCTGGAGCAGGAACACTGCAGCACTGGCAAAGAAGGCTCACCAGCGTCTCTACTTTCTCCGCAAGCTGAAAAGGGCTGGAGCTTCAACCCCCATCATGAGCACCTTCTACAGAGGTGCCATAGAAAGTGTCCTGACCAGCTGCATCACTGTGTGGTTTGGTGCATGTACTGCATCCTGCCGCAAGAGCCTCCAGCGCATCGTGAGAGCAGCTGAGAAGATCGTGGGCACCTCCTTGCCCTCACTGCAGGACTTACACAGCAAACGCCTCACTCGGAAAGCCCACTGCATGGCAGGTGATCCCACACACCCACTACACAGCTGCTTTCAGACTGCTGCCATCAGGGAGGAGACTGAGGAGTCTCCAGGCTCAAACCAGCAGACTGAGAGACAGCTCTGTTCATCAGGCAGTCATGATGCTAAACAATCTGCCTGCTCTGCCCCCCACTCCCATTTGAACTGCCTTAACACTAAAACTTTCTCACACATTACCACACAACACAAAGTTTTTAACACTGGACTCTGTGTCATCAAACGGGTTATTCACTAAACTCTCGGTCATGTGCTCATACAGTTTGCACTACTTCTCATACTTGCACTAATGTTTGTATTACATCACTGCCTATAATCATAATACTGTTTACATTCTCTGTTTACATTTATTAATACTGTTTACTTTTATTACTACTGCTTACATGTAATTACTACTGTTTACATTTACACTACTCTAATATCTACACCACTGCTGATACATATACAGTGTGCTCTGAACGGTCTTATTTAGGGATGCCCAATGTGCCTTACTGCATATGCCACTTTTTGCCTCTATAACAACATCAACTACTACCTCATACATATACTGTGTACATTAACTCATACGCTGCTTTGCCACTTTGCAAATGTCAATGCTAGAAACCTTTAGTTTATTTTAGTTATACTTTTTATACTCTTTTTTTATACTAGTATGCAAAAACTCAGGACAGTATTATGTTCATTAAATGTTTAATGTTTTAGTTTTAGAGTTGGTGTAAATTTTCATACTCTTATACCACTATGCAAAAAACTCAGGACAGTGTTAGTTTTACTATTTTATGCTTATGTCTATTATTATATGTTTCAGTGTTTCAATGTTTAGATGTTTACTGTTGCACCGAGGGACTGAGAGAAACGCAATTTCGGTCCTGTGTATGTCCTGTACAGTACATATTGCAGATCTGACAATAAAGTTGACTTTGACTTTATGGATCTGGGTCAGTCTAATGAGTCACTAAAGTAACCCGGTTCACTTTATGGATCTGGGTCAGTCTAATGAGTCACTAAAGTAACCCGGTTCACTTTATGGATCTGGGTCAGTCTAATGAGTCACTAAAGTAACCCGGTTCACTTTATGGATCTGGGTCAATCTAATGAGTCACTAAAGTAACCTGGTTCACTTTATGGATCTGGGTCAGTCTAATGAGTCACTAAAGTAACCTGGTTCACTTTATGGATCTGGGTCAGTCAGTAACCGGTTCACTTTATGGATCTGGGTCAGTCTAATGAGTCACTAAAGTAACCCGGTTCACTTTATGGATCTGGGTCAATCTAATGTGTCACTAAAGTAACCCGGTTCACTTTATGGATCTGGGTCAGTCTAATGAGTCACTATCAATCAATCAATCAATCACCTTTATTTAACCAGGTAGAGCCCGTTGAGATCGAGTTCTCTTTTACAAGGGTGACCTGGTCAAGTGGTCAGCAGCACACGTCACATTGGCAATAGGCATTTGCACTTATCAAAAGAAAATAAAGAAAACTACAATCACAGTAAACAGATGTTGACAGTTCAAAACCAAAAATAGTTCAAATAGTTCAAAATAGTTCAAAATCTATATACATTATATACAAAACAAGCAGACAGACCTCGGTTGGGTAAATAAAGTTAAAAAAATCAACAATGACATGTATATTGGATAAGTAATGGTTAGAAACATCTGCAATGGTCAAGTTTCTTGATGACATTTTCTACTACGGTTGACATAAAGGATCCAGGAGAGA
>JBBPBX010009579.1:41125-59801 GCA_038048925.1 Garcialebias charrua | reverse complement strand
CAAAGTGCTGTTCTTTTACAGACCAGCAGGTGACAAAACCCTCTAAAACCTGTGCATATGTTGCAAGAAAGGGTGTAGAAGAAGAAATCTACCGTAGAAGAACTGTTTGACGTCACACAACAACAAAAAAAAGGTTTTCCGCTCGCGTGCTGAACTGGTGCTGAACTGGTGCTGAACTGTTGTCTTCTACTCGTCATATATTGATGCTTTGGTGTCAGGGTCCCTCCGCGTCACATACTTGACGCGTCGGGTCGCCCCTTCTCGTCATTATTTGGTGTGCAGGGTGCTGTCATTGATGCTGTGATCTTCTCTTCCGGTTTGGATAGTGAAGCGCTTTCTTATCTACCGTACTTATTTTTTAGCAACAAAATTGATTTTTCTGTCAAAATTTAAACCTTAAGCCTAACCTGATAACAAACCCTAACCTTAACCATTCATCTTTTATTTGACCCCCGAACCCAAAACAAACCAATGAGAGCACCCTGCACGCCAATTAATGATGAGAAGGGGCGACCCGACGCGTCAAGTATGTGACGTTGAGAGACCCTGACCCAAAGCATCAATATATGACGAGTGGGGAGTGAGAAGATGTTGTTATTAGAGGAGCAAATAATGATAGAACAACAGTTATTGTGTCTTGCGGTTTTAATGCATGGAGTCAGCGGAGGAGGAAGCGATCACTTGACTTTTGGCAAAAAAACAAAAGAAAAGTCCAGATCAGGGATGAAGAAGGGGAATTTAATACATTTGTGTCACATACAAAACATTCCTCCATGCGTCGCGACGCCGTCTCCACGACCACAGCGGCGCAGACAGCTGCAGGCTCTGGCGTGAAGAGCGTGAAGGCTGTCGGGTGAGGTCCCCACCCGACCTGTCAATCAATTCAGTAGCGCCCACGGCGTGCGCACTAGCCTTGCAGAGTTTCAAAAATTCGGAGGTGCACGACACGCGCCAAAACAACGCGCGGGGTCTACGCGCAGGGGCGGGGACGGTGATATTGCGATCACTTTTGGCGCGCGCACCCTGGCACACTGCGCGACGCGTCGAGTATAAATCTAGCTTTAGAGTCGAAGCGGACACCCACAGGGCATGTCTGTGCAAAGCTTGATTTTTACAAACATAAAAATAAAAAGAGCGTACTCGGTGTCGTACAATAAACTGCCCGGCGATGGACTGTTTTGTATGCGACACCAATGTATTAAATTTCCTTTCTTCATCCCTGATCTGGCATTTTCTTTTGTGTTGTTTTTTGTTTGTTTGTTTGTTTGTTTTTCCCAAAAGGCAAGTGATCTCTTCCTCCTCCTCTGTTGACGCCATGACTGAAATGGTGAGAAATGAAGGAATTTGTCACGAGCAAATTAAAAGCAGGTCCAGCATGGCTGCAGAAGGGTCTGGAGATTTCCTGGAGAGTTGGTCTGATGTGTGGGCTGCAGGGCCAGCGCTCCATTTTTATTTTTATTTTTAGAACTTTTTATTAAAGGGGACCACACATGCAAAATTCACTTTTTAATGTTTTTTTACTAAACTTTGGGTATTTACTTCATAAAAAAACAGTCCTTGTGCCAAAAAAATGCACCCAGTGGTTTATTTACTCTAAGTAGATTTATTTGTAGATTTATAGATTCATATTTATCTTTTTCAACAGGAATATTTCCAGATAACATGAAAGTAGCAAAGGTAATTCCTCTTTTTAAAAATGGTGATAAATGTGTATTCAATAATTATAGGCCAATATCCTTATTACCACAGTTCTCAAAGATTCTAGAAAAACTATTTGTGTCCAGATTGGATCAATTTATTGATAAACAAAACATTTTAAGTAGCAGTCAATATGGGTTTAGAGAAAAAAACTCTACGTCAATGGCTCTCATGGATTTAATGGAACAAATAACTAATGCTGTCGATCATAAACAGTACTGTGTTAGTGTTTTTGTTGATCTAAAAAAAGCATTTGATACCATTGACCACACCATTCTCCTTGAAAAACTAAATAAATATGGTATTAGAGGACCAGCATTACAGTGGGTATCTAGCTATTTGAAAGACAGGAAACAGTTTGTGCAAATAAATGATGTTAGATCTGACCTCCGTGATATCACTTGTGGAGTTCCTCAGGGTTCTGTGCTTGGACCAAAGTTGTTTATTTTATATGTGAATGACTTGGTAAATGTGTCAGCACTACTTAAATGTGTTCTTTTTGCCGATGACACCACTTTTTTCAGTTCGGGTAATGACATAAAACAGATTTTGGATATGATGAAAACAGAATTTATAAAAATACAAACTTGGTTTAAATTAAACAAATTATCTTTGAATTTAGATAAAACTAACTACATGATTTTCAGTAACAAAAAGGGAATTGTTGATGACGATCCATTTGAAATTGAAGATGTTGTGATCTGTAAAGTGAGTGAAGTGAAGTTTCTGGGTGTTATCATTGATGACAAACTGACATGGAAACATCATGTAAATTCTATTAAAAAAAAACTAGCTAGAGCAATTGCAGTACTATATAAAGTCAGGGATTTTTTAATTGATAAAGCTTTACATATGTTGTATAACACAATCATTGCTCCACATTTAATCTATTGTATTGAGGTTTGGGGAAAAGCATGCAAAACTATTACAAAGCCTGTTTTTATTTTACAAAAGAGAGCTGTAAGAGTAATCACCAGAAAACATTTCACTCACCCTTCAAACACCTTGTTTATTCAACTAAACTTATTGAAATTCCAGGAATTGGTAGAATATAGTATTTTATCAATTATGTATAGGGCTCATAATAACACATTACCTTTAAATATCCAAAGAAATTTTATAAAAAGACAAAGTTATTACAATCTCAAAGGGACAGAGATATTCATCAAACCACAATTCAGAACCAGCTTAAAAGGACGGTCTACCTCAATTCAGGGAATTCGATTGTGGAATGCTCTGGAGAGTGATGTTAAAAATGAAAAATCAATGTATACATTTAAGAAAAAGGTCAAAAAGGACTTGCTCAAAAACTATATATGATGTAATGCGTGTTTGTGTATTACAATTATGTTGTACTTATGATGTACGGTACGTTTGTGAATTACAGTTAGAAAAATTAAGTAGAGTTATTCATTTTATAAAGCAGTTTGTGTATTACAGTTAGAAAAATTAAGTAGAATTATTCATTTTTGTGATGAATTTGTGTATTACAATTAGGAAAATTAAGTAGAATTATTCATTTTGTGAACATCTTGATGTTGTGCCATCTTTTAGTTTGTGTATTTCAATTAGAAAAATTAAGTAGAATTAAGTAGAATTATTCATTTTATGATCTAGTTTGTGTATTACAGTTAGGAAAATCAATAAAAAAAAATAAAAAAAATAAAAAAATAGGAAAATTAAATAAAATTATAAAAAAAAAAAAAAAAAAAAAAAAAAAAAAATTAGAATTAGAAAATTAATTAGAATTATCGGTGATGTAGTTTGTGTTTTACAGTTAGAAATATTAAGTAGAATTATTCATTTTGTGATCTAGTTTATGTTTTACAGTCAGGAAAATTAAGTAGAATTATTCATTTTGTGATGTAGTTTGTGTATTACAGTTAGGAAAATAGGTAGAACTATTCATTCTGTGATGTATTACAGTTAGGAAAATAGGTAGAACTATTCATTCTGTGATGTTGCTTGAAAGTTATCATTGGTTGAACAAACTGTGAAATAGGGGCAGATATAATAAGATTTCATCTTCTTTCTGCTCCCTTCATTTTATCCTACTTGTAATCTTGTATCTGATGAAACTGTCTTGTATTGTTCTTTTAAAATGAATGAATAAACATCAAATCAAATCAAATCAAATTTGTCTGTGATTAAAAACGCTCCGTTTCACACTTCCTGCGGTTTGTGATGTCACAAACCGCAGCCAATCACCTCAAACCTGAGTCCAGCCCCTCACCTAGCAACCCCTGGTGATGCTCCACCCACTTGAGTATAAAAGATGTCACGGTTGCCTAGCGGTTTAGGAGCTGACCTGGCGGTCATTTATTCATTTATTTAGCCCATGGGGGGCTAGGGGTTTGCCCTGCTCCAGCCATGCAGCACATCTCGAGTAAAACCAGAATGTTTTATTACCTTGTTTGAATGAACTCTGTCTCGTTGAAACTGTGCACACACACTCTAGCGGTTTGGACTTGTTTCTTATATGATGAAGGACTACTGTTGCACAACTGTCAGTTTGGTTGAGCGGTTACGACACTTGACCGCCACGCAGGAGAGCGGAGATCGCGTCCCGTCAACGGCATCTTTTTTTTCCCCCCCCTTTTTTTTAAAGCCTTTTGTTTCGGAGAAATCGGGGTGAGACTAGAAATATACATCGACATAATAATACTTTATAATTGTTATTTTTACGTTTTAGTTCAATTTTTAGTGTAATATCGCTCCCAACGCGAAGCCGGCAGAAAACTGTGCACACACACACTCTCTTCGCGTAATGAGTAATAAAAAAGAGCCATCAAGCACCACTGATCGATATATTTTCAGATTAGCAACTTATTTATTTTAAGAATACCTTTCACTTCATCAAAATCTAATCAAAACTTCAGCGTTCTAAATGTAGGTGGTTGTGATTATTTCTTATACGACGAAAGTCTGTTTTTGCACAACTGCACGGTTGGCCCAGAGGTAATGAACCGGACTCGTCATCCGAAGGACACAGGTTCGCGTCACGGTCGCGGATTTCCTTTTTTTTTTTTTTAAGCCTTTTGTTTTGCAGACCGCCGGCGAAGACACCATCTGCGTGCGGGAGTTGTTGCGAGCTACTGACTTTTGACGTCCGGGGGTCCGGTCAAAAGTTGCCTCATGCGGATAAATTAACTGGAGACATTCTGTGAACTTTGTGTGTGGACTGAAGCACGCTCCAACAAGCGCCGCATGCAACGAGCGGAGCACACCGCCCGCTCGGAGAGGAAAAGCTATCATTAGCCTCGGAGCTAATGCTAAAAACAGGAGCTGCAAATGGCGGCAAGCGCAGAGGGCTTTTGGTAAGTTATCTTAAGCTACTAGCACTAACAGTAAGTCAAATGAGTAATAAAAAAGAGCTAATTTTAAAATAACAACATATTAGAGATACTGGCTGTTGCAGAGGGCGTAGTTAATGTAAATAGGTCTTTGTAGGGCGTGGCTTTCAGACCTCATTATTCATAAACCGGTCGTTTAGAACGGAAGTGAAATTTGGCAGAATTAGAAAGGGGATATTTTTTAATCTAAGCATTATTTTGTGTATAAAATTGACTGAAAATGGTCTGGATAGCCCACAGATAAACCACAAAAAATTATATATCCTACATTTGGTCCCCTTTAACAACATATTCATTCAACCTTTATTTAGGCAGGTAAATCCCATTGAGTCTCGAGGACTCATTTACAAGAGAGACCTGGTTTCAACAAAGAATGATGACAACAGCGACAATAGACAGAACACAGATGCTGCTGCTCCTGGGATGCCAGCTCTCTGTTTTTTTTTTTTTTGTTTGTTTTTTGTTTTTGTTTATTGCAACCTGTCAATCAATCCAGTGGGCATGTGAGCAAATGACCAATCGGCAACCTTAATTTGTCCTAAAGGTAAACGCCCCTTGTCTGTGGAGCTGACTGCAGCCGCTCAGGGTGGATGCTTGAGTATGAAGTCTCAACCCTCTGTGGACAGTGCGCACGGTTTCCGTGCGCTGACAGGGCGTGCGTTTATACTGGAGCCTTAAGTAGGGAGGTCCAGACTTCCCTCAGCTGTTGTGTCCCTAAATTAGGTTAGCATTAAAATCTAATCACTTATAGAAGCAGAGCTAATGATTATTTTCTGAAATCTTCAATAAAACTCCTTCAACGATTCAGAACATATTTTGCTAACAGGTACTTATTGGTAGCCTGGTTAAAACCAGACCCTTGTCCTTCACTTTGCTTCGGACTAGGGTCTGGCATTCCTCCCATAGAAAACGATTTCTCCTGGAGGCGTTGGCCTCTGCTGAGGAACAAGACCATTGGATCTTAGAAAAATTTGAACAGGGAAAAGCATTCTGCTCCCTCCCCTCAGAGCCATATATGGCTGCTCCCCCGTGGTCTCCCCCGTGTCTGCTGAACTTGACTTCAGCTCCGCCTCCTGCAGCTTTTCTCTCGCTGCCTACATATTCTGTGTTTATATGTTAATAAAACATTTAAAAAAAATAAAATAAAACCATGGATCGCTGGTCCAGCTCACCAGAAGACCAGAAAATCTGATGGGACTCGGGCAGCAACGTAAAACCCGAGTTTAATTCTCTCGTGACAACCTGAGGCATTTCCTCGTAGCGGAGAGAGAGGAGGAGGAGGAGAGAAGGGAGCGATCACTTGACTTTTGGCCAAAAAACAAAAGAAAACTCCAGATAAGGGATTAAGAAGGGGAAATTAATACATTTATATCACATATAAAACAGTCCTGCATCGCTTTGCATCGCTTTGAATGAGAACATGCCCTGCCTGCGCGCTGGCAGAGCCCTTTATAGGGCTCTGTGCGCTGGGACAGGTGGGGGCGTGGGTTAGGGGCCAAAAACTCCGCCCCTTCTGTTCTCTGATTGGTCCGGTCAAAAATCTACTGGAGAAATCGTTGTCTATGAGAGAAGTCCCAGACTGTGCAGTGAAGGGAAATGAGAATTGAGCGGAGCTGTGCAGGAAGGCGAGGGCCAGGCTAACGTCAGCCATGAATCTCACAAAAGTTGGACAGAGATGAGTTTTCCACTGTAAAGCTTCTTCTCATCTCTTCCCCAAAGGTCTTCAAACATCTAAGAACTGAAGTGACAAGCCTAGTCTGATGTAGGACTCCAGCTGTTCAACATCCTGGATCGTCATAAAAGAAAGGTGAAAATCAGGTCATTTGGACAGATTATTTTGTCTTTCATCCAAAGAACTTCATCAGTCTGAGGCCTGCCAACGCAGATATGTCCCATAAATAGTACCTCCTTGATGTGTTTCAAGCCAGCCTGCTGTGGAAATCCCAGAAACTGGCTTTATACCTGGATGTCTACCTGGACGCTACTTCCAACCTGTCTATCTCTACATCTACCTGGAGGATTGAGCTTTCAAACCTTTTTCTGAACCATTTTGGCCAGGTCTCCTCAGGCTGTTTCTGTGAGTAGCAGGTTGAACATCTGGCCTAAAACATTTGATTGTTATACAGGATGATTGATTGTTTTGGACGGATGGTCCCTTTTTGCACGTGTAAAGCCAGTTTCTGGGAATTCCACAGTGGGTTGGCTTTAAACACATCAATGAGGTATTTACAAGACAGATCTGGGTTGGCAGGCCTCAGACCGATGGTAGATTCAAAGTTTTTCCAGTTTTTCATAGAGGAACAAATATTAAAATTGTTCTACTATTTTTAGATGCAGTTGTTTGCAGACTCGTAAATCTGTGTCCATCTTTGCTTCTGGGAGATTCAGCCTCTTCAAAAAGCTACTTTTGCACCCAGTGACCTGTTGCAATTTGCTCAAACAAACGTTTCTTATTTCACCTATTCCTTAAATTTGTTTGCGGCCACTATCCAAACTTCTTGCCCAGAAGATTAGAAATACCTTGTTTATTAAAAATAAAGTTTACTATGTTCCGTTGTGTATAAAATATGGGTTTGAGAGATTCCTACTTTTAACGTGGCACCACTATGCTTGTAAGTCTGGATTATCATTAAGTACCTGGACAGCATCGAGCATGGAGCGAGCTTGTTGCAAAGGAATAGTATTCTCTGCTTGAAGTGCATCTAGTGGGTGGGAAACTTCTGACAGCCATTTGTGCAGCTTCTCCACCATCACTCTGTACTGCTGCCACTGACGGATGAGACCGTCGATGATCCCTCGCCTCTGCTGAGATCGTCTCACCACGCCCTGCCACTGGTTACTCAGAAGAGCCAGCTTCATGTTGAACTCGTCTCTGCAAGAGATTGAAGCAAAATGACCGGCAGCAATCAAAGTTAGCAAATAAATGACAAAGGATTTAACAAATCTAGTCCTATTAGGCACAGACTAAAAAAATTATCAATTATTGCCTACCATAAAAAGTGGGCAGTTTTTTTAAATTAACCTAGGTCTGTGAGTGTGTGTCTGTTAGCAAAATATTTCACGACTCACTGGACATAATCAGAGTCAGAGAGTCTTTATTGTCATTTGCACCGCATGTGGTACATGTAATGAAATTAGATTATGTACACAGGGTCCCAGTTACATCCAACAATAAAATGTAAAAGAAAAACAGTAATAACATCTAGGATATAACTAAGAAAAACATCAACTAGAAATACACTAAGCACTAATGTAATAGAAAAACATCATTACAAACAGCAGCACGAACATGAGTCTGTATGAGCAGATGGTCACAGATGAACACAGCAACAAGAAAACAGATCAGCATCAGCATGTTGTGATATTTTGCAGTGATTATTCTTATTATTTATTTATTCATGAGTCTAACAGCCTCAGGGTAGAAGCTGTTCCTCAGTCTAGTGGTTCTACATTTGATGCTCCTCAACCTCCGTCCTGAGGGGAGTGGGGCAAAGAGTGAGTGTGCTGGGTGAGTGAGGTCTTTCATGATGCAGGTGGCTCTTTTCCTGCATCTGGAGGTGTAAATGTCTGTGATGGTGGGGAGACTGACTCCAACAGACTTCTGTGCAGCCTTCACCACTCTCTGTAGAGCTTTCCTCTCTGCAACTGTGCAGCCTCCATGCCACACGTTGATGCTGGAGCACAGGATGCTCTCCACTGCACACCTGTAGAAGGAGGTGAGGACTGGGCTGCTCAGACCAGCTCGTCTCAGCCGTCTGAGGAAGTAGAGTCTCTGATGACCTTTCTTGATCAGGCTGGTGGTGTTGTTGCTCCAGCTGAGGTTATCATTCAAGTGTACACCCAAGTATTTGTAGCTGGAGACCACTTCCACTGCAGATCCACTTATGTTCAGTGGGGTGTGGGTGTGTTTGTTCCTTCTGAAGTCCACAATCATCTCCTTTGTCTTCTTCACATTCATGTGAAGGTTATTCTCTTTGCACCAGCTCTCCAGGTGTTCCACCTCCTGCCTGTAGCTGGACTCATCATTGTTTGTGATGCATCCCACCACAGCTGTATCATCTGCAAACTTTACAATATGACAGCCCGGATGGGTAGCTGCACAATCATATGTGAGCAGAGTGAACAGGAGAGGGCTCAACACACAGCCTTGAGGGGAGCCAGTGCTGAGGGTTATGGTGGAGGAGGAGAAGTTGTGGATCTTCACTGACTGTGGTCTGTTTGTTAGAAAGTCTAGTACCCAGTTACAGATGGAGGGGCTTAGTCCAAGTGTGGATAGTTTGTCTATCAGAGTTTTGGGGATCATGGTGTTGAAGGCAGATGTAAAGTCCACAAAGAGCAGACGCACGTATGAGTCCTTCTGATCCAGGTGGGTGAGAGCAGTGTGGACCACAGAAGAGATTGCATCTTCTGTTGATCGGTTCTCACGGTATGCATACTGATGAGGGTCTTCATCGATGTTGATGGATGTTTTGATGTGGGTCATGACCAGTTTCTCAAAACATTTAGCGACTATCGGGGTGAGAGCCACCGGCCGATAGTTATTCAGACCAGTCACTGTGGAGCTCTTTGGAACTGGGATGATGGTGGCAGTCTTCAGGCAGGTGGGAACTATTTCCATGGCAAGTGAGGTGTTGAAGATGTCAGCCAGCACATTGCAGAGCTGATCTGCACATTCCTTCAGAACTTTCCCGGGGATGTTGTCCGGACCAGTTGCTTTATGAGGATTTATCCTTTTGAGACTACCTCTCACTTCTGCTGCGGTCACGCTGAGGTGCACTTCATCTGGTGGTGAGGTGAGTCTGGTGCTGGGTGGTCTATTTGGATCTTCAAAGCGAGCATAAAACTTGTTGAGGGCATCAGGCAGAGATGGGTCTTTGGGCATTTTTTGCTCTTTCCTTTATAGTCAGTTATGCACTTAATGCCTTATGATGTATACTAAATAATCCAGGTAGAAAAATCTAACAACGTAAAGTCAGGTCCTCTGGACGGATTCTTCTTGTTGAGACATTTCGTCTTTTATCCAAAGGACTTCTTCAGTCTGAGGAGCTGCACTAAACTCAGTCTTATAAATATCACCTTCTCATCATGGATCAACCAAAGGGCTGGTAGTTCCCTAGAGGGCTGAGTGATACTAGCAATAACAGCATTGTGAGAAGGGGACCAACTGCCCCCCTCTTACAATCTGTACAATCTCCCCTCGTGAATAGCAAGCGGCCATTAGGGTACTGACGATTGGTCGTTAGACTGAGGCTCCTCCTCCATCATGTGAACAGCTAGTTCTGGACGTCAACAACAAACTGGTTGATCCACTAAAGAGAAGTTGCTACTGTATTTATAAGGCTGAGTTTGTTGCAGCTCCTCAGACTGAAGAAGTCTTTTGGATAAGAGATGAAAGTATCAACAAGAAGAATCTGTCCAGAGGACCTGAATTTACTTTGTTGGATAATGCCTTTATCTGTGAAGTCTATCCAATTCAAGATGATTACCACAGCTATTCAATCTTAAACAAATAAATGGCTTTTAATCTGTCAATTTTACAAATATTGAGCTAAAATGTGGTGTGGTAGTAATCGAGAATCATTCCCAACCCATGCTTTGAGCTCTAAAAAATCAGGCAAGATCTTGCAATATTGAGACTGTGCTAAAAAATGTCAAGGTTTGTCTATAATTCTATAATTTCTCAACAAATCAAAGCTTTCAGGACAGTTGTAGATTTGTACCTGTCATCTACTTGGCCTTGTTCCAACATCTTCTGTCCGTCACTGATGATAGAGTGGAGGATCTGCTGCCGACTGAACATTTCAGCTTGGAATAACTGTAGACAAATATGATGATTTTTTGGTAAAACCGAACGCTGATGATTTTTTGGTAAAACCGGACGCTTTCGTTCCACCTTTGTTTATGTGTGTGAATTCAAACCTCGTGGGCTTTTTGCTGCTCCATCAAACTCTGGTAGTTCCCAGAGATTTCCACAGCTAGATTGTCTTCTGTTTGGACCAGGAAGTCCATCCATGTCTCACACTTTTCAAGGAAGGTCTGCTGCTGCAGCAAGAATGACTGAATTTTGCTGCAAATAAATAGGAAAACTAGTAAATAAAACATTTAATTGCTGGTAAAAGGTCACTCACAGGGGATAAAAGCCTTTACTTAACTTTTATCATTCAGTTTTTATCTCCTATAAAATAAAACTACTGTTTTAATAAATTAATTAAAAATGTTAAAATTCTACCATGTTGTTGAGTACTATTTTCTCTTTAGGACATTGTAAATATGTATAAAGCACAAAATAACACTCTACCTTCAAATATTCAAAAGCTTTTTGTAAAGAGGAAAAGTTGTTATAATTTAAAGGGTACAGATATTTTTGTTAAACCACAATGTAGAACAAGTTTAAAGGGTCGTTTGTTTACTTTAATACATGGAATTAGTATATGGAATGGATTGGAATATGATGTTAAAATTGCTCAGTCAATGTCTGTATTTAAGAAAATGATTAAGAATCGATTGTTGAAAAGTTATGTGTGAATTTTATATATTTAAAATCTCTATAAATTAGTTATATTATTGAGTTATAAATATGGTTTATGGATAATTTTTGCTTGAATTGATTGTTTAAATTGATTTTTACTTTTTTTAAAGGGGCAGATATTATAAGATTATCTTCTTCCTTTGCTTCCTTTCATTTTAAATTTGTTCTTTTATTTCTCTATATCGTTCTGTAAATTTTTTGTTCTTTTGTGTTTTAAATTTGAAATGAATAAAAAAATATATAATTACCTTTTCACTTTTTGTTACTTTATTTTTGTATCCTTATTGCATGCTTTAGTATTTTATGTTTGTTTCTTTGTTTGTTTTTTAGCAAGTCAAATCGGTTCTTCTCATCCTGAGCATTTCCTTAACTTTGTTAAAGGGGACCACACATTCAAAATTCACTTTTTAATGTTTTTTTACTCAACTTTGGGTATTTACTTCATAAAAATACAGTCCAAAGGCCAAAAAAATGCACCCAGTGGTTTATTTACTCTAAGTAGATTTATTTTACTGTGATAAAAACGGTTCGTTTTTGAAATAAACTGGAAGTCAATCTCGCCTTTGACGTCACAGGCGAGCAAGGACAACCCACCCCAACCTGAGTCCAGCCCCTCACCTAGCAACCCCTGGTTAGGCTCAACCCACTTCTGTATTAAACACATGACTGTTGTTTTTCATGATTTCATCTCATCTTTTGTTTATATGTTATTAATTTCATGTGTACAGCACTTTGTTGCAGCTGTGGTTTTTTAAATGGCTTTATAAATAAAGTATAATTGTTATTTTTATGTTTTAGTTCAATTTTTAGTGTATTTGCGATCGCTCCGAACGCGCAGCCGGCAAAAATTAAACGAGCAGACCCCGGCGTCAACGGGACCCTCTTCTGGCGGATGGAGCGGAGCTTCAACTGTACAGCCTCGCTGCAGCCTGGCAGAAGCCTCGCAGCAGCGAGGACCTTCTCCTTACGGATTAATTTACGGGAGACACTTAGTGAACGTTGTGTGTGTCTTGACTGGAACAGCGATAACTCTCAAAGTCTCCGCGTGCAATGAGCGGAGCTGGCGAAAACCGGAAGAGGAACAAGCTAACATTAGCATCGGATTCGGGTGGTCTAATGCTAAAAGGAGCAGCAAATTGCGGCGCGCTCAGACGGGTTTCGGTAAGTTATCTTAAGCTAGCACTAACAGTAAGTCAAATGAGTAATAAAAAAAGAGCTAATTTTAAAACAACAACACATTACAGATACTGGCTGTGCAGAGGGCGTAAACAGATCGTTGAAGGGCGTGGACTTCAGAACTTGTATCAGAAACCGGTCGTTCAAAACGAAAGTTAAAAATGGCAGAATTAAAAAGGGTATAATTAATTATCTAAGAATTATTTTGTGTATTAAAATGAATTAATATTGTCAAGATAGCACACAGACATAACATAAAAATTTTAAAGACCTATATGTGGTCTCCTTTAACCTTGCATATGACAAATAAACAACTTGAACTTGAAATGTGTTTTATAACCGTTTTGTGTTTGTCACCTGTATAATTAGCAGGATAGCTCAAGAATCACGGAACAGATTGTATTGAAATATTTCAGGGTAAGCATTAGGTTGTACATAAATCAATGATTATTAGAATCAATTAAATTTAAAAGCAACGTAATTGGAAATATCCATTTTGTGTTTGCTGAAATCGGCTTGGCCATTTTTGCACACACTGATTTGGTGCAGCAGAAACTGAGGATCATCCCAATCACGTACTTTGAGTGCAACATGTTGAGCTTCATCTCTGCTTAAAACCTTGGCGTTAACTTTATGACTCTACCCTGTAGGTCCGTTAGCAAAATATACACCATTACCTTCTGAATGAACATCAATGAGACCCTCAGAAAGTTAATCAGCTGCAGATCAACATGGCTGATACATAAAAATGTCTAATGCTTGAAAATTGTGCATAATGTTACTTACAGGGTTTGACCTAAATGGTTATATCTCTGTCGTTCCTTAACTTTAGATTTTAGAAGACGCTGAGGTCAAGCTCAGCCTTTAGTTGTGTTCTGTTCAACATGTCATACCTGAATCTCTCTGTTGTTTGTGCTGAAGCTGAGGACCAACTTCTGTTCAGGTTCTGCATGCGCTTGATCTCTGAATCGTTGAGTGGGAGTTTGTAGCCAAGCTCGTTGAGATGCTCCAATTCAGGGCCCATGCAGCTAAATTTCAACATGAGCTTCTGTAAAGTGGCACAGATGTGTTACATTTTATTTTACATGTTGATTAAAGCCAGTGCCAATGAACTAAGAGAAAAAACAAACCTTCAGCTCCTCCATGCGTTCCTGGATGACAGTGAGGTCAGTGCAGCCGTTGGGATCTTGCACCCTCAGAACCTCCTCAGCTTCAACGACCCAGGAAGCCAGTGACTCCAGCTGTTTATTAAAGGTTTCAAAGTCCTGAACTCCAGTCTGACACAGAGGAAGATAGTTGTGGAGATGACAGATGACATTCAAAGACCAACTTCTTCGATGTAGAACTTGTGGTTCAAACAAAACGATGCCTTTTTACCTGCAGGGTGGTAAGCTGTCTGTTCAGAGCTTGTTCCACCACAGACAGCCTCTGCCTGAGAGAAAGGTGGTCTGACTGGATCGCAGGTGCTGCCGACGTGTCCACCTGCTGTTTCAGCTGCTCTCCCAGCTCCTGGAGGATTTGAAGAGAGGCCTGCACTGGAACTTGTGACCGTAGCAGCTCCTGAGACAAGGAATCCATAAAACATTAAGCATCAAACTAATTTAAAAGTTAAAAAAAGAGGAAAAATGTTTAGGTACTTCATCAATTTAAAGGGATTTAAAGATTAAAGTAAGACATCCGACTGGCCCATTTATTTCTTGTAAGTAAATTCATGTAAAACACTTTGGAGAAACAACAAAAACTTTTCAATTTTAATGGTTTTTTTTTCTTTCTTTTTACAAAACACTATCATCCTTTTCCAAAACCCATGAGCTTTTCTGATACAATTCCATCATTGTCAAGAACCTTTCTCACTTTAAGACATTAGTCAATAATTTTCTAAAACCACGTGACTCACGCTGCCCTCTTGGATCCAGCTGGTGACGTCCTCATCAGCCATGTCTTTGCTGCAGGTGCTTTTCAGGAGCTGGTTTGCTCGGTCTTCTTGCAGCTGGATGCTGCTGCAGCTCTGCTCATAAAGCTCGTTGTAGCGCTGCCACAGCTGAAGCAAGGCTTTGCTGCTTTTCAGACGCTCCGCTATTTCCTCCAGTAACCCATTCCATCTGAGTGCAGCCACAGCATGAATTCATATTCAGTCGTTTTAAATGTATTTCAATTTTAAATTGATAAAACGTAAGGAACAAATGAGTAAAAATCACCTTGCATTGACATCCTTGAGGGCACTGTTGAGAGAGTTGGACACTGAAGGGTGACACTCCCTCAGAAGTTGCTGGGTGACGGCACCAAACTTTCTCAAACTGCTTTCCTGTTTTTCCAGATCCTCTTGCAAGTCCTTCACAGGAGACACACAAAATGCAGTGCCAACATACAGGACAGCGTTTAAAGCTGGAGAATTTCCAAAGAAATGTTAAAGGGCGCCATTGTAGCTGCTTCCACAAAATTCTTGAACTCTTAGCAACAGCTTACTTTGATATTATTTGATATCACTTTTTCTGATTCAAAAGTGATTTGTGTAGAAAATATGATAAGTAAAAAAGACCCTTCTCTTCTCTTTCCCATGAAAACTTTGACAAAATATGACTGAATCAATAGGTTTGATGTGTACTCTGTATTGAAAAGAAAACTGTACGTCCTACAGAAGTGAGAAACACACTGGGTGAAAAAGGACAAAACTGCCTAAATTTTAATTTATGAACTACAGAAGAAAGTGAAAAAAGAGAAGACTGACGGCAAAAGGTTTGAAAATTTTAGACATTTCGATACAGTGAGACAACTGTGAGTTGAACATTCTGTAAAAAATAGGTAAAAGTGATCAAACTCAAAATACAAAATAAAAATAGAATAAAATAAAAAAGTAAAATTCAGGTTCAGCCATGTAAAGTCCAACCTGTTTAAACTATGAATGATGCTTCAATAGTGAAGTGATGTATAATATGGCTTCCTCAAATGCTTGTCTTTCTTGTGGGTACCGCAAGGCTCTATTCGTGGCCCTCTCCTTTTTTCTCTTTATATGCTTCCACTTGGAAGTTTACAAGACAGTGGTGAGACCAGCTATATTGTATGGTCTGGAGAAAGTGTCATTGACAAAAAGACAGGAGAGAGAACTGGAAGTGGCAGAAATGAAGATGCTGAGGTTCTCCTTAGGAGTGACAAGGATGGATAAGATCAGGAATGAGATCATCAGAGGTACAGCACATGTTGAACAACTGGGAGATAAAGTTAGGGAGGCCAGACTGAGATGGTTTGGACATGTCCAGAGGAGGGACAGTGGGTATATTGGTAGAAGGATGTTAGAAATGCAGCTGCCAGGAAAAAGACAAAGAGGAAGGCCAAAGAGGAGATATATGGATGCAGTTAGAGAGGACATGAAGGTAGTTGGAGTGAGGACAGAGGATGCAGAGGACAGAGTGAGGTGGAGGAGGATGACTCGCTGTGGCGACCCCTGAAAAGGGAAAAGCCGAAAGAAGAAGAAGATGCTTTCACTTGGATCAGATTTAGGCAGACACCACTTTTATTTTTACAATTATGCAGATGACATACAGATTTATTTGCCCATGAAACCTACAGATAGTAACCATCAAACTTATTTTATTGATTGTATTGCAGACACTGAACAGTGGTTGCACCCTGTTTTTCTTATTTTACATCTAGAATTGATGGAGTGTATCTTTTTTGGTTAAGATGCTCCTTGTAACTGGTGCTCCGACATCCAAGTTCAGACCCACATTTAAAAACATGGGGGTGACTTTTGACAAGGATTTGAAGTCAGCTAAATAAATAAAAAGCCTAATTAGACAAGGCCAGCTTTTTTAAGTTATATTTATTAACCAAGTTTAAGACTGTTTTAAATTGTAAATTGTCATGACCTGGAAAAGGCTATTCATGATTTTATCAGTTTAAGCCTTGACCACTGTAATGCTTTGTATGTAGGGATCTCCCAGTCCTCCATTAGGCATCTTCAGCTTGTCCAAAATGCTGCGGCCTGACTTAACTAACTCCCAGACGAGAGCACATCACCCCTGTTTAATTTTCTATCTGTTGACTCCCAGTTTGTTTTAGAATAAATTTTAAACTTTCATTGATCTCATTTAAAGCTCGTGACAGTCCAGCCCTGCCTTATTTAGCTGATCTAGTAGCTGTCCATGAGCATGAGAGGACCTTGACATCAACTAATACATCTTTACCGTTTGTCCCAAAGTCCAAATACAAACGTTGGGGTGACCGGGCCTTTTCAGTCACCGCAACCAGACTGTGGAACAAACTATGTCTGGACTTTCACTGGGCTTTTTTTAAATATAATTTTAAAATATTTTTATTCAGACAGGCTTTTAATACCTAGTGAAACTTTGGCATTTTTATATTGTTTTTATTGTTTGCTTTAAACTTTTGTACTGTGAAGCACTTTCTGGCTGCAGTAAAGAGCTCTAAAAAAAAAAAAAGTTAATTGATGGAAGTATGCCTGAGCTACAGAACAGGGCTGGGTTTTCTCATGTAATTTGCCAAAACCCCATTGAACTCCATGATTTTTTTTTTTCCAAACAGACCTCAGTCATGTTTAGGGACAGTACATAATTTAAGTGTTTAATTACAAAATTGGGATACCGGACAAAAATATTTGCACAGAATAGTAATAGGGATGTATTGACACCCTTAAAAATTCTCCCAATGAAAAACATGAATTCTCAAGATTTCCAAAAACAAAAACTTATACAACCCTTCTAATCCCAAACGATGTTCTCAATACGACAAGATCTCATTCTGAATTACCTGCAGACTTTGCACTTGCTGCTGAACTGCCTCCAGGGAGCCCGTGAGGAGGCGGAAACGTGATACAGAGTATCTGCCCTCCATCAGATAGCCACTGATCTCTTCTGAAGCTCGTTTGTACAGACTCCACTGATCCAGCACGGATGTCAGGCTAATCTTTAATTGTCCTATCTGGTAAAGATAAAATAAAGAAGTGACATTTAGGAAACTGGAAAGATCAGGTCTGAACAGTCCACATCAGAGACAATTACAAGAAATTAACCCAATAACCACAATAATTAGGATGCATGCCCACCACTTCAATGTCACGGTTTTAAGCAAAGATATTATATGATTTGTTAGTGCTCAGAGTATGTGTCAAGAATGAATCTGCACTACTATCACAAAACTTTTTAATATCTGTAAAACTGTTTGAGTTATAGCCTTTTTTGTGCTAGCTAATGTCCATTAGCTGTGCTAGCATCTTTAATTGGATTCTGTCCAAATTTTTATCAGAACTCTCAGAAAGTAATTATAGGGTAAATTTCTGATATTTTTATTTACATCTGTTCAGTAGTTCATGACACATTTTTTGCTAACAGACAAACACAAACACACAAACAGAGGCAACTGGAGTGCCTCTGTTTACTTTTCATGGCAGCTGGCAATAAATACATGGATTGAAATGAGAACAGGTGAGTTACCAAGTGGTCCAGGTTAGCCCAGGTGTGGTTGACACTTTGGAGGGTCTCCATGACTATAGCACAGGCCTCGTCGGTCTTGTTCTGAACCAGGGCACAGCCCTGTTCCTCAACTCTTTCTAGGTCTTTTTCTTTTTCTTTCAACAACTCTTCCATTTCCTAAAAATAATTTATAAAAATAATAAGTTTAAATAATAAATAAAGATCCACAAGGGTGAGATTCTGAGTGCACAATAAAAGTGTAATAAACCAACCTGGCAGTTTTTGAGAGCATTCTGTACCGATGTTAGATCCTCGATCCGGGGTTTTCTCTTTAACCTTTCTTCCTGAGCTGCCATCCAGGACTTCAGGACCTGAACACTGCTCTCGTACTCCAGCCACATCTTCAACAGGCTCTCCAGAAACTGGATCTAGAATTGTTTATACAAAAGAAACTTAAGATTATGAGTTGGTCTGATAATAAGGGACTGGAA
>JBBPBX010009578.1:45562-59803 GCA_038048925.1 Garcialebias charrua | reverse complement strand
CGGACTGTGGTCTGTCTGTTAAGAAGTCTAGTACCCAGTTACAAATAGAGGGGCTTAGTCCAAGTGTAGATAGTTTGTCTATCAGAGTTTGGGGGATCATGGTGTTGAAGGCAGATGTGAAGTCCACAAAGAGCAGACGCACGTATGAGTCCTTCTGATCCAGGTGGGTGAGAGCAGTGTGGACCACGGAAGAAATGGCGTCCTCTGTTGATCGGTTCTCACGGTATGCATATTGATGAGGGTCCTCGTTGATGTTGACGGTTGCCTTGATGTGGGACATGACCAGTTTCTCAAAACATTTAGCGACTATCGGGGTGAGGGCCACCGGTCTATAGTCATTCAGACCAGTCACTGTGGAGCTCTTTGGGACTGGGATGATGGTCGCGGTCTTCAGGCAGGTGGGAACTGACTCCAGTGCAAGTGAGGTGGTGAAGATGTCAGCCAGCACCTCACAGAGCTGGTCCGCACATTCCTTCAGAACTTTCCCTGGGATGTTGTCTGGTCCGGTTGCTTTATGAGGATTAATCTTTCTGAGACTGCCTCTCACTTCTGCTGCGGACACCCTGAGATGCTCTTCATCTGGTGATGAGGTGAGTCTGGTGCTAGCAGGTCTGTTTGGATCATCAAAACGTGCATAAAACTTATTGAGGGCATCAGGCAGAGATGGGTCCCTGGGGCATTGTTTGTTTTTGCCTTTGTAGTCTGTTATGCATTTAATACCCTTCCACATGCTCCGTGGGTCTTGTGAGGTGAACTGTCCCTCGATCCTCTGTGCATACGTGGCCTTGGCCTTCTTAATGCCATCCTTCAGTTCATTCCTGCTCTTTCTCAGTTCCACTTTATCTCCTGACTTGAATGCAGTGTCTCTGGCTGCTAGCAAGGCGTGAACTTCTTTATTTAACCAGGGTTTCCGGTTCGGGTAGGATTTCACATATTTTTTTATGGATACATTTTCAGAGCATGTACTGATGTAACCCAGGACTGAGGAAGCGTACAATTCCATGTCCACTGAACTACCATCAGTGGCTGCTTCTCTGAAAACAGACCAGTTTGTCCTCTCAAAACAGTCTCTCAACATGGGGGAACTATCTTGAGGCCAGATTGTTATTTCTCTTTGTTCCGGCTTCCGGCGCCTGAGTGGAGGGAGTTCTCTTGGCGCCAGAATCAGAGAGTCGTGATCGGAAGATCCGAGCGCTGGGCGTGTCTTCGCCGTGTATGCCCCCTTTACATTTGTGAAGACTTGGTCGAGTGTTTTATCTCCTCTCGTGGCTGCGAAGACGTTCTTATTGAAGGCTGGGAGGGACACCTGGAGATCCACGTGATTGACGTCCCCGCAAACAATGAAAAGCCCCTCAGGATATTTACATTCCAGCGAGGTGAGTAAGTCGTGAATCTCTCTCTGGGCGTCGTTAGCATTAGCATCGGGTGCTATGTAAATAACGCTGATTACGATCACTGAATAGTCACGTGGCATATAATGCGGCCTACATCTTATTGTGATCAACTCCACGGCAGCTGAACAAGCTCTTTTTATCACAGCACAGTTCGTGCACCAATCTTTGTGTACGTAAATACAAACACCACCACCTCGCGTTTTCCCCGTAGTCTCGAAGCACCGGTCTGTTCTGAAGAAGAGCCGGTCGTCCAGCTCGTAAACAGAGTCTGGAGTCTCCTCAGAAATCCACGTTTCCGTAAGACAAAGCACGGAACATCTTCTCATCTCCTCCGACGTGGTTACCCTCAAACGAAGTAGATCCATCTTGTTGTCGAGTGAGCGAACGTTAGACAGGAAAAGAGCCGGCATCGGGGGTTTACCGGTTATAGCGTCTTTCCGCATTCTCGTCATAATTCCTGCACGACAACCCCGCTTCTTTCCTCGTGAGCAGCGCTTTCTTTTCTTTCCCCTGGAGTGCATCTGCTTCCAGAAGGACGTTTTCAGCAGGTCCAATCTTCCGAGTTCTGATTTGAGTTCGTTGCTGATTTCAGCTGTGCCCTGTGGTAAATCCGCTCCAATTCTTAACAGATCAGTTCGGCTGTAATTCACCCGCAAAACACGCGCAGAGTCAGGTACAAAAACACTTTTAAAATTACTAAAAACTAGAGATGATCCGGGAACTCGTGAAGCTGCGGCTGCACTGAGCGCGGCCATCTTGTATGGCAGAAGTATGGTGTTAGCTCCAGAAATAATAATTTAAACATTACAAGTTGATCATGTTTGATCGTTTTGACGCACACGTTGTGCATATAAGGACCGATACAAAATACTGTATAACTTTATTGTCACATCATAACTTTCAGCCTTGACTCCACTACAGCCAATGTTCGTCATCAACCCAGGATAAAAAACGCCGGTAAAATAATGGTCATGTCCTTAGGTGAAAAAAGTAACATATATATATTTTAAAGTAATCAGGAGTTTTCCCGTGTCACAAACAACAACTTTTAGTAGAATAGAGAAACAACATATTAAGGCCGACGTGTGCAAGAAGTCGAGGATCAATTATTTGAACAAGTTCTTTGTGTGGTGCTTTCCTCAATATATGCAGTGAAATCAAATATTTGGGACATTACATAACTGATGACCTCTCTGATGATCGTGACATCTGTAGGCAGTATCGTATGATATATGCACAAGCTAATACTCTGATCAGAAAGTTTGGTATGTGTTCATCCTCTGTGAAAATAGCTCTTTTTAAAGCTTTTTGTACCTCGCTATACACTGCTCATCTGTGGCGAAGATACAAAAAAAGTAGCCTGCATAAACTTTATGTGGCATACAATGATGGCATGAGGCTGCTCCTCAAAGTGCCCAGATGGAGCAGTGCTAGCCATATGTTTGTACATAATGCTGTTCCCACATGTGCTGCTGTGCTCAGGAATCTTATGTATAAATGCATGTGTAGATTGTCTGTGTCATGCAATAATATAATTGCAAATCTAGTAAATCCTGCTTTTAGTGCAGTGAGATTTTGTTCAAGATTGTGGAATCATTGGCGCCATCATTTATTTGTGACTCAGTGAATTATTTGTCTTTTATTTCTTTATTTTTAATTGTTTTTTATGGATTTTTTATGTATGTTTATGGACCTTTTTTGTGTCTGAAATAAAGTTTTGATTGATTGATTGATTGTGTCGTTAACGTTCAGAAGTTTGTCAGATAAACTCTGAACTCCAGCCGTTTGTCTCATGTGACTTTTTGACACTCAGACAGTTTGTCTTTGTTCAGGGCTCTGTGTGCTCTGCTGGCTCTGGTCCAGCTGGCAACTGGGCCCAGTTCAGTCTTTAAAAACATGTCGGGTCACATTTCTCAGCTGGGTTTCTGCTGTTCGTTGACAAAAAATATTCCTGCAGACACACCGAAGGTAGGACAGGAGGTTAGTTTCGTTTCTATTCTATTCTGTTCTGTTCTGTTCTGCTCTGCTCTGCTCTATTATTCTATTCTATTCTGTTCTGTTCTGTTCTATTATTCTATTCTATTCTGTTCTATTCTATTCTGATCTGTTCTGTTATATTATTCTATTCTGTTCTATTCTATTCTATCCTGTTCTATTATTCTGTTCTGTTCTGTTCTATTATTATATTATATTCTGTTCTATTCTATTATGTTCTATTCTATTCTATTATTCTGTTCTGTTCTATTATTCTATTCTGTTCTATTCTATTCTAGTCTGTTCTATTCTATTATATTCTGATCAATTCTGTTCTATTATTCTATTCTATTATGTTCTATTCTGTTCTGTTCTATTATTCTATTCGATTCGGTTCTATTCTATTCTGTTCTGTTCTATTATTCTATTCTATTCTGTTCTATTATTCTATTCTATTCTGTTCTGTTCTATTATTCTATTCTATTCTGTTCTATTATTCTATTCAATTCCATTCTATTCTGTTCTATTCTATTCTATCCTGTTCTATTATTCTATTCTGTTCTGGTCTGTTCTGTTCTATTATTATATTATATTCTGTTCTATTCTATTCTATTCTGTTGTATTCTATTCTATTATTCTGTTCTAATATTCTATTCTGTTCTATTCTATTCTAGTCTGTTCTATTCTATTATATTCTGATCAGTTCTATTCTGTTCTATTCTATTCTGATCTTTTCTATTCTGTTCTATTCTATTATTCTATTATGCTATGTTCTGTTCTATTATTATATTATATTCTGATCTGTTCTATTCTATTCTGATCTGTTCTATTCTATTCTATTCTGTTCTATTCTATTCTGTTTAAAGCTGCAGGAACAAAATTGTGGTTAATAATAATAATAATAATAATAATTGTCTAATCTTGTCATCTGCGTATGTTTCCCATACACAGACGAAATTCGTCTCTGCATTTAACCCAACCACCTACCAGGTGGTGCAGTGAGCAGCCATAGAAGGCGCTCGGGGAGCTGGAGAAATAGGTGTGCACTCATAGACACCCCAAGGTGTGTAGTGGCCGGGACGCGAACCCGCGTCCTTCGGGTCCCAAGTCAAACGCCCTAACCACTACACCATCTTGGCTTAAAATGTAAAAGTTAAAAGCCAACATCTGGGGACTGAGAGAAACGCAATTTCAATCCTGTGTATGTCCTGTACATATTGCAGTTCTGACAATAAAGTTGACTTTGACTTTTGACTTTGATCTGGATGTTGATTTGCTGATTCAATTTGAACATCTGAATCATAAACGTGTTTTTATTTACAGTTTGTTCAGGACCAGCGAGCTGTGGAGCTGTCAGGAGGAAAAACAGCTGAGCCATCGATAATTACCTGACCACCTCCTGGAGCTTCAGCTGAAGCAGCCGATGGTTCCGACAGTCAGCTGATAGTTAGTGTTATTTTAGCAGAAAGGATTTTAACACATCCAAACTTTAAAAAGCTGAAAATGAGTTGGAAGTTGTAAAATAAACTTCACTGCTGCACTTTAATTAACCTCAGGAGTTTAGTTTGAAACAAGAAGTGATGTCATTTTGTCACTTTGTGTTTTTAAATGTTGATTAAATCATTTTTCTGATCTTTAAACTGTAAATTCACTAAAAACGTTGACTTTAGAAGAAGAAACTCAGATTAAAAAAGACTGCCTTATATATATAGGTGACCCCCTACCTACGACTCCATCGACCTACGGCCGCCCGGACATACGAACGTATCATATTTAATAAAAATATGAAATTACTGTATTAAAAAAAAAAAAAATTTTTTTTTGTTTTTTTTTTTTTGTGTTTAAATGTTCTTAATTTCATGTGTACAGCACTTTGTTGCAGCTGTGGTTGTTTTAAAGGCTTTATAAATAATAATTATGATAAAAATGATCATTTCTGATCATTTTTGTCATGATTGCGCAATCTTGCGCAGCAAGAAGAAGGTCTCCAGTTTACACGGTCACAAGTTAACGTAGAACACCGGACGCCATTTTAGGTTCAGTCACGGGCCGGCTGCCGGCCTTTGAAGACTGGTGACCAGGATCGCCTCATATGGATTAATTACTAGCTGGAAACGTCTCTGTGAACTCTGTGGATGTCTCAGGCAGCCGCGGATTTATCGCCGATCGTGCCAGGCCGCCGCGCGAACACCTCCGGCCTGGCTAGCTCCAGAAGCTAACACGGGAGCTAACACGGGACGCAGCAGCGGCTTTGACCACCTCAAAGTAAGAAATTATATTTTTATTTAATTTATATTTTTATTACTGTACTGTATTAATTAATTACACTGTGTTAGGTGTGTTAGGATAGGCGAAGTACGTACAGTACAGTATTGAATGTGCTGTGCTGAATAGCAATGTTTAACGTTGCTGTACAGTTACTGTGTGTGTTTATGGATGAATGTGTGGTGTAATGTGTTAGATAAGTGTTTGTAAATAAAGTTCTGTGCATGTTTATGGCCCAGTATGTCAGCTTGTTCAGTCTCATGCCGATAAATTTGTGTGCGGCGCTCCGTTAGCGTTATTTCCGCGACGTACGAACGAAATCAGGACCTACGAACAAGTTATTTTCACCCCCTAGCTACGGCAGAATCGAGCTGCGAACGGTCCTTAGGTCCGGAACTCGTATTTAACTCGGGGGTTAGCTGTATATACACAGTATATATATATATATTTTTTTTTTAATATACTGTTAACAAGTCGGTATATATAATTGTGTTTAAATTTGTTTATGTTAAAAACAGTTAATTGATGTGCACGATACACCTGAATGGGTCAAACATATTTACATTTTAAAAGGTTTAAAGTTATTTTAGTTTGTTTTGGAGGGAAAGTCGGCCTGGAAGACTCACTCCAGATGTTCAACGGTCAGATGTGGTTTCAAAACAAAATGGCAGCTAAAACGGTTTGTTGAGCCTTTTTCTGGAGGGTTTGTCTCCAACACCTCTGGGATCAGAATCTGCTCGTCTTCTTGACAAAACGCTCTAAACGAGGTTACCTTCCCCTTCGGGCTCTTCTCGTTGGCGGGATACATGAAGATGCCTCCATAGGTGATGGTTCGATGGACGTCAGAGACCATGGAGCCCACGTACCGAGCTCCGTACGGGGAGCCACCGTCCTGCAGGACCACAACATGACATTCAGTTTTAAACCGTTCTCAAGGTTTCAGACTCAAAAACGACCAAATAAACATTTTTCTGCTCAAAACATGAAGTTTTAGCTCATAAACAAACTGAATTTAGGATTAGAAACCAGAGAAACTTCATTTTGTGTCAAAAACACAGCCAAACATTTTCTACTGAAAAGGTTTCTTCACTGAACTGTTCATGTGAGCTGAATTTAAACAGCTGACGGTTGCTGACAGCAGCTAAATAAAAGCAGAAATGTGTGGAAAAAGCTGAATTGAGCAGAAATCAGCAGAATAAGGTGAAATGGACAAAAAAGACTGAATGAATTAAAAACATCTGAAATTAGCAATACATTTTTAAATTAGCATAAAACGTTGAAATTATTGCAAAGAAACACAAGAAGAAGATAATTTGCAGAAAAATGTCTAAATAAAAGTTGCTGAAGCTGCAGAAACAAAATTAGTTCAACAGCAAGAAGCTGAAAGGAGCTGAAAAATAATTTTATTTTTAAATCAGCAAAAAATCAGCTGAAATTAGCAGAAAAATAGTTGAAATAAAAAGGCTGGAATGTGCTGAGGGAAATTTAAAACAGCACAAATACACTAAAAGTGATTTTAAAAGAATTAAGCTGAATTAGCCGAAATAAGCTGAAAGGAGGAGAAAAATAACTGAAGCAAGTTGAAATTAGCAGAAAAAAGCTAAAAGGAATTAGAAGATGTTGAAATCAGCAAAAAGATGAAAACGCAGAAACAAGTTGAATTAAAAAAAAAATCGTTATATTGGCCAAAAGAAGCTAAAATTAGCAGAAAAATAGCTGAAATAAAAAGGCTGAAATGTGCCGAGGGAAGTTTAAAATAGCACAAACACGCTAAAAGTGATTAAAAATTTAAGCTGAATTAGCCGAAATAAGCTGATAAGAGGAGAAAAATAACTGAACCAAGTTGAAATTAGCAGAAAAAAGCTGAAAGGAATTAGAAGATGTTGAAATTAGCAAAAAGATGATGAAAATGCAGAAACAAGTTGAATTTAGCGGAAAGAAGCTGATAGGAGCTGAAAAATACCAAAAAGTGTTAAACCAGCCAAAAATAAGCTGAAATTAGCAGAAAAATAACTGAAAAAAACTTAAATGTGCTGAAGGAACCTTAAAGGTGCTATGTGTAACTTTCTGTAGAGTGCAGAACTTAAAAAATTTTCAACAGGCAAAGCATCCTGATCCCTCCCCCTCAGAGCCATATATGGATCTGAGGGGGAGGCTCTGCTGAAATTCAAATTCAAGCTCTGTTTTTATTGGCTGGTTACAAACTCTGTTTTTATTGGCTGGTTAATGGCGGGTCACTTTTTCTTTTTAGAAATGCCTATTTACCACCTGGAGAAGCAAGGGGACAATATTTTTTTTAAGTTTTTTTCAGAGATTACCTCTCTAACATCAGTCTAGTGACAGAATGAAGAAATATGTTAAAAATATATTGTTAGAAAAGTTACATATAGCAGCTTTAAAGTAGCACAAAGAATCTGAAAAGTACCGGTAGTTAAAAAAACAAGGCTGAATTAGCCACAAGAAGCTGAAAGGAGGAGAAAAATAATGAAACCAAGCTAAAATTAGCAGAAAGGAGCTAAAGGATGCTAAAATTAGCAATAAGAAGCTGAAAATAAACTCTCGGTGTCTCAGAGTCTTAAAACATTTTGTTCATCTCAGTGAATCACAACAAAATCCAGCAACAATAATCCAGTTTCACTCTGACGCTGTTTAATCCCTGAGATTACAGCTCCCGTCTACATCAATAAAACGAGTTAATCCAGGCAGTTCTGATCCAAAAGAAAACTGCTCGGTTTGAGTCTTGAAAGCCTACGGCTCAGGTAACAACAGAGAGGTCAAAGGTCACAGGAACAAACAGGTATAAAGAGCTGATTCGGGATCAGACGACCTGAAGCTTCTTTAAAACGTCTCAGTTAAAAGAAGATTTCAGTGTTTTGGGACTTAATGTGTGAAAAGCTTCGTTTAAATTAAACTCTGACGTTAAATCAAAAACTCAGAATATTTAACTTCGTGTGTGAATACGTCTTTAAACTTTAAACGGACAGCGGTTCTGTTGTTTTTCGTGGACCTTGCAGATGTTTGTGGCCCAGCTGGTTTGGATCAGACGAGGAAACAAAGGAGGCCTGGAGGCCTCGAGGAGCGGTTCACCCTCGTGACTCACAGACTGAAGCGCTTCGTGACTCCTGAGTCACGCTGCGGGGAGGAACGGAGGTTTGGTGTCACCGCAGGCGTCACGAGCGCTGGACTCCGTGGTCAGCGTCTCTTTCTTCACCTCACAACAACTTTGAGGAATCAGCAGATGATGGATCGTAAACAGATGAGTCACGATGAAGAACCGGGCCGCAGCGTCACGTTTGGACCGCTGACAGCAGTTTCCAGACGAGCGGCCGCAGGTTCCTGAGGAACAAACCGGGTCAGCTGACTTTCATCCTGTCTGTCGTCATCATCAGCTGCTCAGGCCCAAATATGTCCTCGGGTCAGAGGTCAGAGGCCGCAGGAAGTCACAACAAAAACCTCTTCCTGTTTCGATCGTGGCGTTCCTGTAATCTGTCTTTTGGGATTAACAGTCCAGACCTTCTGAAGCTCCTCAGATCTTTAAATGTGTCTTTCCCAGAGCTGCATTCACATCTGTCCCGTGTTTATCAGATATTTTGCTAACAGACAAAGCATCAAAGACACAGACAAACACGTTATCGCCCCTTCGCCTCCGGCGGCAGACGAAAAAGTTTCCAGGAAAGTCTGGCAGCTTGGAAGGACAACGGAAAGGAATGAATGGTTTAAAACTTTTGCACTCTCGTATCAACCAGTTGTTGATTTGTTTGTTTGTGTTTGATCTTCAGGATCAAAGAGTAAAACCAAGAAAATAAAACTCATTCAGGCAGATCAGGAGCCTCGTCAGCCTCTGACCTCTGAGCCTCAATGTCAGCCGAAGGAACGGCTTCGGCTGTGAGTCCGTTTTTTTTTTTTTACTTAAACTTTGGTTAAAGGTTTCAGAACCACAAAAACAGTTTGTTACCAAACCTCTGGCTCAGGTGGACTCACAGGTGTGTGAAGCTGTACGTACTTCCTGTGGTCTCACCTGGAGGTACTTCCTGTGGTCTCACCTGGGGGTACTTCCTGTCTCACCTGGGGGTACTTCTTGTGTTTGAGGTACTCGTTGATGGAGGGGTGGAAGTATTTGGCGTAGCCCTCGTTCAGACTGTAGATCTTTCCTTTGGGTTTAATCTTCACGTTCCGCTCTGTCAGGATGAACTCGCCGATGGCCTGATGGGAAAAATAAATATGTACGTCAGTGAAAACCGTCCTGAACTCTGAGACATAAATTATTTGATAAATCGATCAGTTTGTTTTCTCATAAAACCCAAGAGTTTTAGGTTTGTCTCAAGTCAGAAGCATGTTGACATGATGGGAAGACAACTACAAGTAAAACATAATATTTCAAAATAAAATCCTTCCTGAACCTTTTCTTGTTTTTATTAAATATTAATTCTGATGGAGATCTCTGTGAAGATAAATCTGCTTAAGTTTAGATTTTGGTCAGATGGGCCCCTCAAGCACTCATAGAAGCCCTCAGGTTCTTAGATAGGCCCCTCAGGGACTCACCGGGTCCAGCATGAAGAAGTTGAGTCCGGCTCCGGTGCTGAGGGCCACCAGGGTGGCGCTGCCATACAGGGCATAGCCGGCACACACCATTGTGTTCCCAGGCTGCAGGGCATCCTGCTCAGTGGGCTCCTCCTCTGAAACCTGAACACACCAAACACCAAGGAGATCAAATTAAAACAAAGAATACAAAGAATGGAAATTATTCAAACAGAAGTTTGGTTCAAATAAACTAAAACTGATTCAAGGAGGAAGCGGGTAAAAGATAATGGATGCATGGATGGATGGATGGATGGATGGATGGATGGATGGATGGATTTAAACCTGCAGATTCTCTGAGCAGCAGCGCCCCCTGCTGGCTGCCAGTTCAGATTATTTCCACCTGTTCTGAGGTCAGAGCAGGACTTTTACAACCAAAAGAGACATTTCTGCTCCTTTTTTACTCAAACTTCTGCATCCAGAGGTTCAAACTGGAACTAAACTCAGAAAGTATGTGTTTCAATACTACATATTTTAAATAAATACAGTTTGTTACATTATTATTGTTATTTTGAAGAAAAATACCAAACAAATAAATTTACAGTCGTAAGAACAAAAACACAGATTTTATTCAAAGTTTTTGTCTGAAACAAACTCTTGCTGCTAATTCTCAAAGTTATCAGACACGGTTGGTTTTAAACTGTCTTCTTCTTCTTCTTCTTTCGGCTTTTCCCTTTTCAGGGGTCGCCACAGCGAGTCATCCTCCTCCACCTCACTCTGTCCTCTGCATCCTCTGTCCTCACTCCAACTACCTCCATGTCCTCTCTAACTGCATCCATATATCTCCTCTTTGGCCTTCCTCTTTGTCTTTTTCCTGGCAGCTGCATTTCTAACATCCTTCTACCAATATACCCACTGTCCCTCCTCTGGACATGTCCAAACCATCTCAGTCTGGCCTCCCTAACTTTATCTCCCAGTTGTTCAACATGTGCTGTACCTCTGATGATCTCATTCCTGATCTTATCCATCCTTGTCACTCCTAAGGAGAACCTCAACATCTTCATTTCTGCTACTTCCAGTTCTTTCTCCTGTCTTTTTGTCATGTCACTGTCTCCAGACCATACAACATAGCTGGTCTCACCACTGTCTTGTAAACTTTTCCTTTGACCTTTGCTGACACCTTTTTGTCACAAATCACTCCTGAAACTTTTCTCCATCCTGCCTGGACTCTCTTCTTCACCTCTTTACCACATTCCCCATTTTCCTGGACAGTGGACCCCAAGTACTTGAAGTCCTGCACCTTTGTGACCTCTGCTCCTTGTAGCCTCACTGTTCCACCAGCCTCCCTCTCATTCACACACATGTACTCTGTCTTACTACGGCTGACTTTCATTCCTCTTCTTTCAAGTGCATACCTCCACCTCTCCAAGTTCTCTTCCACCTGTTCCCTGTTCTCACCACATATCACAATGTCATCTGCAAACATCATAGTCCATGGGGATTCCTGCCTGACCTCATCTGTTAGTCGGTCCATCACCAGAGCAAACAAGAAGGGGCTCAGAGCCGATCCTTGATGCACTCCCACCTCCACCTTGAAGCTATCTGTCACTCCTACAGCACATCTCACCACTGTCCTGCTGTCCTCATACATGTCCTGCTGTCCTCATACATGTCCTGCTGTCCTCATACATGTCCTGCTGTCCTCATACATGTCCTGCTGTCCTCATACATGTCCTGCTGTCCTCATACATGTCCTGTACCAGTCTAACATACTTTTCTGCCACTCCAGATTTCCTCATGCAATACCACACCTCCTCTCTTGGCACCCTGTCATATGCTTTTTCTAAATCCACAAACACACAATGGAGTTCTTTCTGACCCTCTCTGTACTTCTCTATCAACATCCTCAAAGCAAAGATGGCATCTGTGGTGCTCTTTCTTGGCATGAAACCATACTGCTGCTCACAGATAGTCACCTCTTGTCTAAGCCTTCCTTCCACAACTCTCTCCCAGATCTTCATTGTGTGGCTCATCAACTTAATTCCCCTGTAGTTGCTACAACTCTGTACATCACCCTTGTTCTTAAAAATGGGAACCAGCACACTTCTTCTCCATTCTTCAGGCATTTTCTCACCCTCAAATATTCCATTAAATATTTGAGTCAAAAACCTCACTGCCATCTCTCCAAGACATTTCCAAACCTCCACTGGTATGTCATCAGGTCCTACTGCCTTCCCCTTCTTCATTCTTTTCAGAGCTTTCCGGACTTCACCCTCACTAATCTTTCCCACTTCCTGGTCCACAGTTTCTATGACCTCCACTCTTCTTTCTCTTTCATTCTCTTCATTCATTAGCTCCTCAAAGTAATCCTTCCATCTTCCCATCACACTCTCCTCACTTGTTAGAACATTCCCATTCCCATCTTTAATAAGCCTAACCTGTTGCACATCCTTTCCAGCCTGATCCCTCTGTCTTGCCAATCGGTACAAGTCCTTCTCGCCCTCTTTAGTGTCCAGTCTCCCATACAACTCATTGTACGCCCTCTGCTTTGCCTTAGCTACTTCCCTCTTTGCTCTATGTCCCATCTCCTTATATTCCTGTCTCCTCTCTTCAGTCCTCTCACTGTCATATTTCTTCTTGGCTAATCTCTTTCTTTGGATGGCGTCCTGCACTTCACTATTCCACCACCAGGTTTCCTTATCATCTATTCTCTGTCCAGATGACACACCAAGTACCTTCCTACCTGTCTCTCTAATTACTGTTGCTGTAGTAGCCCAGTCACTTGGAAGCTCTTTCTTACCACCCAGAGCCTTTAACAGCTCGTCTCTGAATTTCTCACAACATTCTTCCTTCTTTAGCTTCCACCATTTGGTCTTCTTCTCTGGTTTTACTCTTTTTCTCTTCTTCGCAACAACAGTCATTCTACACACAACCATCCGATGCTGTCTGGCCACGCTCTCCCCTGCTACAACCTTACAGTCTCCAATCTCTCCTCAGGTTTCCTCTTCTACACAGAATGTAGTCGACCTGTGTACTCCTTCCTCCACTCTTATAGGTCACTCTATGTTCCTCCCTCTTTTGGAAATAGGTATTGACTACAGCCGTTTCCATTTTGGTTGGTTTTAAACTGTGAAAATGAAAATATCTAAATCTATTGCAATATTTTACAGAGTCAGGGATCTATTGAACGACAAAGCACTGTATTTGTTGTATAATACAATTATCGTGCCACATTTAATTTATTGTGTTAATGTTTGGGGGAAAGCGTGTAAATCAGTTACAAAGCCTATTTTTATTTTGCAGAAAATAGTTGTAAGAATTATCACAAGAAAACATTACTATCATCCATCAAGTGTATTATTTTATCAAATGAAATTGCTGAAGTTCCATGATTTGGTGGATTATAACATTTTATCAGTTATGTATGTATAGAGCTCAGAATAATACACAACCTTCAAATATCCAAATGTATTTTGTAAAAAGATCAAGCTGTTACAATCTTAAGGGGAAAGATTTATTTGTAAAACCACAGTACAGCATAGAACTAGTTTGAAGGGACGGTCTACCTTAATTCAGGGAGTTGGATTATGGAATGACTTGGAGACAAATGTTAAGGAAGCCAAATCAATGTTTGCATTCAAGAGACGGTCAAAATCAAATTGTTAAAGAAATATACTGTATATGAATGTATTTTAATGAGAAATGTATGAGAATTGGAAAATTGAGTGAGTTATTCATCTTGTTTTGTTATTTATAGAATATTCATTCATTCATTCATTCATTCATTCAACCTTTATTTATACAGGCTAGCCTCGTTGAGTCACGGGGACTCATTTACAAGAGGGACCTGTCTCACTCACACCAAACAACCATCCACTCTCACACTCACACCTAGGGTCAATTTAGAGTCACCAATCAGCCTAACAAGCATGTTTTTTGGTCTGTGGGAGGAAACCGGAGTACCCGGAGGAAACCCACGCATGCACGGGGAGAACATGCAAACTCCACCCAGAAAGGCCCCGGACCGGGATTTGAACCGGCAACCTTCTCGCTGAGAGGCAGCAGCTCTACCAGTTGTGCCACCGTGCTG